>PVIR01013986.1:28001-41262 GCA_004026965.1 Petromus typicus | reverse complement strand
GAGCTGCTATAAACATGGGTGCACATATGTCGCTGTGATATGAATCTTTTAATTCTTTTGTGTATATACCTAACAGAGCAATGGCTGGGTCAAATGCAACCTCCAAGCCTAGCTTTTTGAGGAATCTCCACAGATTTCCACAGAGTTTGTATGAGTCTACATTTCCACCAACAGTGGAACTTTTTCTCCGCAGCCTTGCCAACATTTGTTGCTGGCTAATTGTGAAATAGCAGCCATTCTTTGTGGAGTGAGATGAAATCTCAGTGTTGTTTTCATCTACATCTCTTGAATGACCAATGATGTTGAACATTTCTTCATATACTTTTTAGCTATGGCCGGGGATTTAGCTTAGTGGTTCTGGTGCCTGCCTTGCAAGTTCAAGGGCCTGGGTTTGATCCTTGGTAACCACATATAACAACGCTGGTTGTGGTGACTCATGCCCTCCAGCAATTACTACCACATACCACAGTGGTGGCATGGTGGCTCATGCCTGTAATTCCAGTACTTAGGAAGCAGAGGCAGGAGGATTGCTAAGTTCAGGACCAGCCTAAACTACAAAGTGACACCCTGTCTTAAAAAAAAAAAAAAGAATGAAAGAAAGAAAAAAAAAAGAGAGAGAGAGAAAAGAAAAACAAAGAGAAAACCTGTAGATTTGGAAAAGAATATTTACAAATCATATATTAGATAATGAAGTTAATATACAAAATGTTGGAAAAAATGATACCACTCAATAGCAAGAAAATTCATAAAATGATTTGAAAATAGACAAAAGATTTGAACAGATATTTCTCCAAATATAGCATAAGTATAGCAAACTGCTGTATGTAAAAGTGTTCAATATCACCAGTTCTCAGGGAAGTGCCAATCAAAACCATAGGAATTATTACCTCAACAACTGTTAGGATAACTTATCTAGAATAGAAAAGAAGTTTTGGTGAAGGTGTGGAGAAAAAGGAACTCTCAGACATTGTTAGTGGGAATTGAATTCGAAACAGCTATTAGCATGAAATTTCCTAAGGAAATTGAAGGTAGACCTGCTGTCTGTCCCAGGAATCTCTCTTCTGGCTATATAGCCAAAAGAGTTGAAGTCATTGCCTCATAAAGATACCTGTACTCAAAAGTTTATTGAAGAACTAGTCACAGTAGCTAAGATATGGAAACAACCGAAATGTCTATATTGGTTCATTTTCTGTTACTTTAATGAAAAACCTGAGCCTCAGTACTTCATTAGGTAAACAGGTCCATTCAGAAGCTCACAGTTTTAAATGCTGAAAACTCAAACAACATACTGCCAGGTCTGAGAAAGGACCCCTAGCTATGTTATATTGTGTGACACCATTTAATTCAGTTTTGGGGGCTGGAAGCCCAAACAACATGGTACAGCTCTGGGGAGGGCTCCCTTAGCTATGTCACCTCATGGCTGGAGCATGTGCTAGGAGAAGAGATCACCTAGAGAGATGTGAGTCATAGTGAGGTCGTGGTAGTGTCAGGCTCGCTCTTTGTAAAATTCCCTTATGAGACCTAACCAGGATCTCATGAAAACTAAATTATTTCCTTATGAGGGTCATGCCTTAATCACTTCCCACAAGGCCACCTTATTTTAAGGCTTCCAGAACCCCTCCTAGTACTGCCATTTTGGGGAGACTTCCATCACATGAACCTTTGGAGGAGCAAACAACATCCAAACCACAGTCATGTCCCTCAGTGACTGAGTAGTTAAAAACTGTCATATTTGTGTGATAGTATACTATTTTAGAGTTAAAAAAAGAAGAGCTCCAGCCATGCGCCACAGACCTGTAGGGGGCACCATGCTATGTGAAACAAGCCAGACATAGAAAGAGAAAGATTGCATGATCTCGCTTATAAGTAGAGTCTTTAAAAAAGTCAAATACTTAGAGAAAACAATGAGCGTAAAGGAAGGAAGAGAGCTAGAGAGACAGAAGTCAAGGATACAAAGTAGAAAGCATGTAGAAAGCATGCAGGAAGATTCAGTCCAAAGATCTGACATACAACATTAGGACAATAACCAGTGTTTCCCTGAAAATAAGACCTAACCGGAAAATAAACTTCATCTGAAATTGATAGCTGGTCATTACCATGTGACATCAGGCGTGTATCATGCAGAAGATCAGACAGTACCTCACAATTCTGTTTCTTGGTAGCTACTTTGTAATGATAGATAAGGCCAGGATAGTGTTGTTGCCATGGGTGGCCCTGGGGTCACCAACTCACTGTTGAATTTTCCTGGGCTTGTCTCTCTTCCGTGTGAACAAGGAGGAAAATGAGTCAGAAGACAGTACAAAGTGAGAGTGAAGTTTATCAGCAGAATAAAGAGATACAAAGCCACCCCAAGGAGTGGGGCCCCCAGAGCTGGACAAATGCTGAGCGTGGGCAGTGCTCCTGTTTTTGTGGGGTTGAAGTGGTGGCCCCTCCATCTGGGGGCAGCCCCACCTGATTGGTCGGTTTGTTGCTAGGGATTTGGGTCTCATGGGCTAATAGAGGAACTTGGAACAATTAGAGCGGACAGTGTTACAAAAGCAAGAGGGCAGACTGCTCTGAACATTGCAAAAGTTGTTTTTCTACTGAACTCAAAAGGGCCTGTATCTTTTATGTGAGCCTATCTAGAAGCTCCCATCTACCCTCACAATAGGCTGAATGCGGGCTGGCATTTGTTTTATTTCTAGTTAGGTCTTATTGGGAGGAGGTACAGAATTAAAAATGGTGTTTTATATCCAGGCTTTTTGCTGAATAAATAGGTTACAGCTGCTCTTGCAATGGATGGCAGAGGAGTATGGGTAAATTGAGATGATGTATATGTTACTTTTATCCATAATGGTAACTATTTTCCTATATATATATCTTGCAACTTCATATTTATACCTTTAAGATACACAATTCATTTTTTAAAAAGAAATATCAAGAGCAAAATGTGAAACTCTTTCTATCCACTGCTATCTGTCTTACTAATTTTGCCAATAGCAAAACTAAATAGTTTAGTATATCTTTCTGAAGCCTTCCTCAGATATTTGTGTGTACACATACACATTCAACACTTAAGAGTTGCTTCATATTCATAAATGAGATCATACTGTACATAATGTTCTGCTAAATACCTTTTTACTTCATATAGCTTTGGTACCTTTGAACAAATACGTAGAAACTTTGTGTTCCTAAAAAAATTGGTGCACTGTATTCCAAGCCATTTACTCCATTATTTTCATATATTTAAGTTTGTTCTTTATTTTTACTTTTCTCTTACACACAGTGTTGAGGGGAGTAGCTTTACACCGTTTCATGTACTTAAAAGACTCTCACTGGAGCAGAACACCCTAGAAATTTGTGGGAGCATCAGGCCAGTATTGCATCCTCTACTGACTTCTAAGGTACAGAAAGACCTAGTACTTTTCATAACTTTCTAGGGAACCACCAAACCAATGGCCTCAGAATACTAATCCTGAGCTGTTCTCCGCCAGCTGGAGATGAAGGAAGGACCTAACTCCTGCATCAGCTCCATTAAGCTACCTTGAGCAGAAGACCTGCATATTACTGGCTCACTGCATACTTGAATCAGGGAGGTATTCATGTGCCAGACAGCTGTTTAGTGAGTGCTTGCTGTATGCAATTCACTGCTGAGCTCTAGCACATGGTAGTGTTCGGCTGTGTCCCTCATGACTTAGAGCCTTCCATCTGTAGTGGTAATCTCTCTGTGTATAATAATCGTGTCTTCATTAAACATTCATAAAAGAAATGTTTCATTTTATATTTCAGATTCTGTTTCAATTATATTTCACAAATAATGTTCTTAAAGTGGGTTAGTTTGCTGTTTTTTGTTCCTGTCCATATCAATCACCCTCCCTATTAAAAAACCATTAAATTCAGTTTTCACAAAAGGTAGGAAAATAAGTTGTTTACATATCACCATTTGACTCCCTTCACCTTTGTCCTGTTCCAAACATCTCAGCCACCTGAGTGAAGAAAGTTTATTTAAACTCCGAGTCATCCATGCAAACAAGACCCCTACAGTTAAGAAGTTTAATTGAAGAAAAGACTAGGATTGTAGGCTACTTCCTCATTCTCTTTACGTGGTTCAGAATATTTCCTTTCACATGTTAATTCACTATCCAAGAGTGAACTTTAGTCCTTTTTCAGTTCATTAAGTTACAAAAATGCCCTACGTCACAGCATCTCAGAGTTGACAGGGAGCTTCAGAGGACATTGAATGCAATACTCCTACTTCTCTGTGACCCATATGTAACATAATATGAGTGAATGATCCATCAGTTTGCAAATGAAAACCTCTTCTGGCCAAGGTTCTGCCCCTTAGGCAGCCAGGTAATGTGTGATCAGCTTTTGTTGCTCATTCTTACATTTACTGGACCAAAATTGATCTCCATGTAACTCTTCACAATACTGATTGCCTTCTCATGGATAGGCTGTTACTTGATGAATGTGATAGCTAGGATTATCTAGGGTGGAGCATGGTAGCTACTACTTCCTATGAGATACATGCTATATTTCTATTGAAGCAGCCATCCAAATAGTCACTTACTAGTGAGTTCTGAAAGTGTTCAACTTATACTCAAGTAAGATTCTTTTTTTTTTTTTTTTTAGGTTTTGTTTTGAGACAGGGTCTCGCTTTGTGGTTCAGGCTGGCCCTGAGCTCAGCCTCAAACTCACATCACAATCCTCCTGCCTCTGCCTCCCGAGTGCTGGGATTACAGGCGTGAGCCACCACGCCCGGCACTGTGGTATGTGGTACTGGTTGCGGGTCTCCACACCCAGTATTGTTATGTGGTTACCTGGGAATCGAACCCGGGCCCTTGTGCTTGCAAGACAGGCGCCGGAACCACTGAGCTAACTCCACGGCCCTCAAGTAAGATTCTTCAAACAAGGGCTGGGAAGGTAGCTCCACAATAAAGTCCACAAGGGCCTGGGTTCCATCCTCAGTAACACAAAGGAAAAAACCCTCCCAACTGTGTTCAGTGGCCTTCAACTCATATTTGAGGTTTGGATATTATATTAATATAAAATTTTTGAAACTGGAGTCCAAAGTCTAGAATTTCAGAACTTCTAGCTTTAAGTAATATGTCCATTTGATCAGGGTAGCCCTTAGGACATTACACTCCTCCTTGATAAAAGTGCTGCGCAAGCAGATCTCATGGGCACCCCGCTAGAAGCTTCCTTTTAGATTGACATTAATCTCTTCACTCTCATCTTTGCTCACAGCCATCAACAGTGGAGGAACAAGCCAATCCACAGCAGCCTGTGTTGGGTGTGACCATTCGCTTTGTGCCCCGTGATGGTGAACCTCTTAGGACTTGTGCAATGATATCGGCAGCCTCCTGAGGCATGTATACCATAGATACACCACCACTGCAGGCTTTTTTGAAATCCCCAAGCGATGTGCCCACTCTCTTTGGTTTTCAGTCTGATATTCCTATCATAAAAGGAAATGAGGTTACTCTGGCATGACTTGTTTCTATAAACTGTGCTAGCTTCTTGTTATTGCCTCTGCCTTTTCAAAACGCTCACAAATCTTCTCTTTGATGATGTGATCTGAAATCTTGCTTAGGATTGATGTTAGATTGGTGAACTTAATATTTGTAGCAGCCACCTCCTTTTCTCCTTTAAGGAAGTGGTTTGGTTGGTTTTGTGCCCTCCTCCTCACTTCTTCTGTACCAGTTTCTTCTCCTTGTCACCTTTCTTCATGCTGGGAGGCCTCTGTCCCTCTGCATCTGCTTAGAAGAGTACCCTCAGCTTTCCTTAGTGAGAGGTACTTAGTGTGGTAATGGGTCCTAATGGACTGACATGGTTTTGACAGTGAGTAATCTTATTTGTATTTTGAGCAATGCTTAAGTCCCAAGGTGTGATTACAATCATGGTAATTTCGGGCACCATCTGAAGGTTATTAATGCAGTGTATGTGGGCGTTTCCTTTCGAATAGGTGACTGCCCACTTAACCTCCACGGATGGCTTTCTGCCAATTGTGTTCAGGGCAATTTCAAGCCAAATTGATTGGCTAATTGCTTGTGGTCATCTGGCTTTTTAGCTGTATGCGCTGTGTTCTAGAGGTAATTAGCACTTCTAGAATTGGGGGCAAATTGGAGTTATTCATGGTCATGGCTTTTGGAGTGGGAGCAGGGGCTGCGCTAGCTTCTAGTTATGGGTGAATCATTTTTACTTTAAAATGATTACTGAGGATTGATGAGTTTCCTTAACAATTTAAAAAAATCCATTATGGAGGAGTTTGATATACAATTGCCTTCTAGAGTTATTTAAAGTGGCCAGTTGGGTTCTATATATTGTGTGATAAACTCATCCGTAGGAAATAGCTTCAAAAGTAGTGAGCATTTCCTAAAGGCACCTGGACTTTCAATTGCAATCCTGTACCAGCAAACACAGTATAATATTTTTGCAGCCAAGTATTATAGTGAAAAGTATAAAATACATTTTTCATTAAAAATGTCCTCATATGTTAGTGTCACATATGAGACACTGGCATTGACAGTGATCCCCAAATTTAGACTCATCAGAATATCAAGGTGATCTCTCTCTTTTAAAAATGATGTTTATGAGTAAATTACAAGACAGAAAATGACCAAACAAAACACCTCAGGATTCTATGATTTCCCCTGCAATCCTTCCACTTGTTATTGTCAATCAGCACTGAAATTCTACCGTGGCAATAAAAGGAAGGCCAAGAGTCATCTGCTTATTTTGACTATCCTTTTCATAATTAAATAGAAGCTGACATTGTCATCTTTGGAAGATCCAGCTTGAGAGTGAGGTGCTTTTTCAATGCAAATAAACAGTAGGCTTGGATCACTGCCTGTCCTAGGGCTGGGAAGCCTTGACCCAACCAGCTGCTGGATTCCAGTTGTTCCCTACTTTTCAGGATGGTCTTACAGCCATTTGCCTGCTAGCTAGGGCATATGGCCTTCCTCTTAGAGATTTTTCCAGGCTTCCTTCTTTTTGTCTTAGGTTCTTGGCTTTCATTCATGCTGGAATTTGGGGAAGGCTAGAGGAGAAAGGCAATAATTCCTCTCCTTCTGGTGATTAGACAATCTCTGTTGTTCATTTGGGGTAGGATGGGGTGGAGTCTAGATAGATCAGGTCTTAGATTATTCGTGAATTCATGTTTTAGGGCACTTCTGTGAGGGAGCGGTGCTGGAGCTCTGTGGCACCTCAGCTACTCTGTTTGCAGCCTCTACTTTGTTTTCAGCAAGTTTGAGTCTTACTCTTGCTCACTCTTCTGTTCTCAGCCTGTGTCTTCCCTGACTGAAAGGTCATATTATGTTTTCTAAAAGGAGATTAAATTATGCTTGTTGAAAAAGAAATAATCAAGAGAGAGAGAGAGAGAGAGAGGCAGAGAGAGAGAGAGAGAGTTGGCAAGAGATGTTTGGATAGGGAAAATAGGGTTTCTTTACTGAAGTATGCTTTTCATTCTAATAGATACCTTAGTTTTATGATTGAATTCAAGTCTTGCCTCTACTTCTGTATGACTTTGGGCAAAAGACTTATTCTTTGAAATCTTTAGCTTTCCTTTGTTTTAAAATGGGATGATAGACAGCACTACTCCATAGAATCTTAGTGAGTGAGTGAGTAAGCCCAGCAAAAGCAGGGAGGGGCTGGTGGTAGTGGTAACCACTTTGGTTCCCAGAAATAGAGCTGGGGAAAGTTGACTTCTTTTTCCACAGGATTCAGTGTTTGACCCAGAGACAGTCACATCACCTATCTAACTCCAAATTGTTTTGGTTTCCAGAGAACAAGCTAGATCTTCTAGGGCTAGGGATTGTGGGGTTGATTATGGAGCTGTCTTCAGCAATGGGACATATCATGATATGTCCATTACCTTAAGTCCCAAGTACTTGTGCACTACACAGGTTCTAGCATCTTCTGTTGTTCTTTGCAAGCTGGGACATAATTAGTACAAACACACTAGATCTTCCACTTGTTATTTTGCAAATAGCATCCCTTGAGATATCCTCAGAGGGAGAAGAAAGCATGATGAGGCTTCCTCCTTTCCCTCTCGCTTTCAAGAAGGAAGAAGAGAAATTCATTTCCCTGAAGCTACTGGCTGCCAAGTCTTCCAGGGGATTCAGGTAGTTTCAGTCAGACTTCCCCAAGCCAAGTGGTAGTTACGGGGCTCAAAGGTTGTTAAGTCTTGTGTTCCAAATGGGGGCTGAGAGACTGATAACTGCTAGGGGGCAGCAGAGGGCCAGGAGCAAGTCTAAAACTGCTCAATGGCTGGAGGGCAACTAGACTGGCTGACAGAACAAAGGACACCAGGCGCTCTTTAATGGCTGAGGAAAGGTAGGATGGTCCCCAACCAGGGGAGTCAGACACATCCAAGAGATACTAACTGGCCTTGACTAAGATACATCACGTCTCTGGGTTGAAAAAACAGTGCAACATATCTGGGTAGTTGGGACCAAGGTTTAGCAGAAAGAGAAAGAAGAAGGAACATTGCTGTAAAGATCAAGTGAGAGTGGTTGCTGGGGTCAGAGTTGAATTCAGGGTGGAAAGAGTTAGGGTCTAAGAGCTACCATTAGAGTGAAGCAGCTTAATCTCTTAGTGAGTGTTTTTCAAGAAAGTCATAATAATAAAGCAGTTAAGACCATGGATTTGGAGTCACACAGCAACTGGAGCTGGAGTCAGTGCTCTGCCATCTATTAGCTAAATGACTTGTCAAGTGACTCGGCCTTTCTGCCTCATTCTGAAACACATGTACAGAGGCAAAAGAAATGTTTGTTGAGCAAGTCGTTTTTATCCAGCGGTTTTTTTCCTAGCAAGATTGAGGTTACTGATAGTAACTCTCCACTTCAAAGTTTCATTGCATTCAGTGTGCTGCTTATTTTTTCTTTTGTCTAAGATGATTGGATCCGCAATCTGGAACAGCCTTGGTTCCAAGGTACCACCAGGAGCCTGATTATTAGGTGGCCATAAAAATAGCTGGAGGTGAGGGGCCAGAAGAAAGGGTTGATATAAAGGTGTCAGGAAGAATTCTGAGAAAAAATAATGCACGTGAAAACCAGGAAGACAGAATATTTTGACTTACTCAAAAATGACATCTTCTTTATATTCCCATGACTCGTAAGAGAA
Source organism: Petromus typicus (assembly GCA_004026965.1). NCBI lineage: Eukaryota > Metazoa > Chordata > Mammalia > Rodentia > Petromuridae > Petromus > Petromus typicus. The sequence continues at coordinate 32,160 of PVIR01013986.1, read as the reverse complement.
GTAGGTAAGCAAAAATTAAAGATGATTAAATGAAAAGGCAAAGTATGATTCCTGTGTGAGACAAAAGTCTGGATTAGGGTGTAGACACATTGGTGGGAAACCTGAAGAAAGCCAGTGAAAATGATAGCTTAGTGAATAATAACGTCCAATGTTAATTTTTAAATTTTGATGAATTTTCTATGGTTATGTAAAATGTTAGCGATAAGAGAAGTCTGGTAATAGCGGTTTTGTAACTCTTTTGTAAATCTAAAGTTATTTAAAACATAAAATGTTATCTTAAAAAATACGTGCCCAGATGGGCAGGGTGACTCGCTTAGCAATCAACTACTCAAGAGCTTAAGGCAAGAGAGTTCCAAGTTTGAGCCCAGCCTCTGTAATTTAGTGAAACTTATCTCAAAATAAGACTTTAAATGGGCTTGGGGTGTACTTTATTGATGGATCACTTGCCTAGCATGTGAGAGGCTCTGAGTTTGATCTTCACTACCCAAAAGAAAAAGAAATAACCAAACTCTCTTTCTTTCAGTAATCTTTTTTTCACTGTACCATGTCAGAAGATGTTTTTGAAAGTACATAGAATTGGGAGAAAGATTAAGATATTTTCTACAATAAACACACTTTGAACTCTGCCCTCTTTGTTCCAGTGGTTACTTGTGTATTTTCATATGCCATCAGAATTCTGCCGAAATGGCTATTAATTTGTATGATGTACTTATCCAGCCCTTTAGTGATTTCCGTTTCCATTTTCCCTCAGTTTTGTGTTAATGTGAATAATCCTGTGGTGATTACCTGGGTGCATGTATCTTTGTGCTTTTTCCTGATGTTTCCTTGGGAGTAGAGATTAAAAGGAAGTACCTGTGTCAAAGAATATAAAGCTTTAAAATGATGTTGGTGCTTACTTATGGCATCATCCTGTGGAAGGGCTAGATGAGTTTATATAGCCGTGAGCGCAGCATAGGAGCCCACTCCCTGCACCTAATCAGTGCTCAGCCTCACTGTTGGGAAGGACCATCTTGCTGCCTCATGTGCTTGCTGTAACTTAGCTTTCTGCTGAGAATCTCAGTTTCAATCCTGTGGTCTTTATAATGGCCAGGCTTAGACCCTTCCTTCTCCTCCCTTTTTATCATTTTTTCTGTATAATTCTTTAATATGGTAGCTACCTGGGACATCCTTTGTTTAATGAAACTATCTTACTGCTAAGTAATTGGAAGTTCTTCGTTCTTGAGCTTTATTTCAGGTAACATCATAAAACTCATAAGTATTTTGTGTCTGCAAAAATATTTGCACACACACACACTTTGATACTACTGAAGGGTGGGGCTTGTAAAAACAAGTGAAAGTTGAGGTTTACTGAATCACTACCCCAGGGGTTTGGGGAGCACCAACCTGGCGTGGTCTGGACTTACTACTGTACACTAATGCTTAGTGCTGTGTGCCCTGCACATATGATATGTAGCTCTTCCATGGACAGGAGTAAGACTGAACTCTGCTGGTGTAACCTGCAGTGCTGGAGTGGAGGCAACGGGCCCAGTGTGTTCTTAGTGAGACACTGTCATTTCTGCTCCTGTCTTACTGTATTGGGTCTGATTTGAACTCGGGCACCTCACTTCACACTGGTAGATCTGGAAAGAGAGGACTCTAGCCTGTGTAATGGCTTCCTGTTCTGCCCAAGGACAGTTCTGGCAGACAGTGAACTGCCACCACTGGGCAGGTAGTTCTTTCTGCCTTTGTCGCCCTTCACAGTCTCAGCTCCTCTCATATTTATAAGACTGCTTTAATAGTCTTGTCTTGTAATTACATCTGGAGACAGGAGACAGCATCTTTTGATAGTTCGAGTCCTAACGCATTTAAATTGCCCTCCTAATGCTGTAAAAGAGTCAAATTATATATTCTGGTTTGCACTAGACAGCAGTAAATGTCAAGCTGCCATCCACTCATGTTTTTAACTCCTTGATACCCTCTATCTTGGGGTTCCTCACATGGACAATGCACTGGCGTTTCCCCATCTCCTGGAATGAAAAGATAAATTGAAAAATAAATTTCATTTTTCAAAATATATTAAAAGGTAGTTTGTAAACACTGCTTTGAAAAACTAGGTATAGCAATAAAGGACAGAAACCTGATTCAGTAAAGGAAACATTTCACTAGATTGTCATCTACTTTATTTTTAAAGGTGCAGTAAGATATAACGATAAAAAGGCCAATGATGCCTCTTCACCTACTGATATGAACTCTTGCTAAACCAATTAAACTGTCAGTAAACTACAGCTTCACATTGTCCATAACATACCAGGTCACCTTAGGGTAGTTAGCCACTGAGGACTTTTTACTACTGATGGAAAATCAATTTGGCAATTTATAATCTTATATTTAATTATGAATGTATATTATCCTGCAAGAAAGCTGCTGAAAAAATAAGAGATTTTTGAAGTCCACTCACTCTTCTACTCAAGTAGTCATGAAAGGATAAACTCAGTCATCTTACAGTTTGAGACTTCTAGGTAGTTTTTGATCATGAGTGTTTGAGGAAGATGTGCCCAATGTACAGTTCTAACCATAGGTGCAATGCTGAATGTTGGATAAAATTGTGAACATTAAATGGTAAGATTTTTGAGCTCGGAGCAAACTTTTTCACAATACTTCTATGCATTGTTGAATGTGTGGGCAGAAATATACCAGAGGGTGGGCTTTTTTGGTGTCCTGTATTTGGGATTTAGAGCTCCAGCTCTTCTCAAAGTGATCGAACAGATGGTTATTCATATTTATTACTATCACAGCTTTCAGCTTGGGTTTTGTAAGTTGTAGGTTATAAAATGATAAATCAGCAGTATTTGGGAGAGGAGAAGAGAAGGAGGAAAAGGAAGGATTGGAGACTACTGTTATTACTGTAAGCTTTTTTTTTTTAGGTTTTTTTTGAGACAGGGTCTCACTTTGTACAGGCTGGCTCTGAGCTCAGCCTCCAGCTCACATCACAGAAATCCTCCTGCCTCTGCCTCCCGAGTGCTGGGATTACAGGCGTGAGTCACCACGCCCGGCACTGTGGTATGTGGTACTGGTTGCCGCTGGGGTGAGTCTCCACACCCAGTATTGTTGTGTGGTTACCGGGGAATCGAACCCGGGCCCTTGTGCTTGCAAGACAGGCGCCGGAACCACTGAGCTAAATCCCCGGCCCTATTACTGTAAGTTTTGCTTGGATGTGCTTTTCCTTTTTCTCTGTAGGATGAACATGATGCTGTTTAAGCAGTGTCAGTAATAAAAGTACAGGACAGAGCCTTAGTTTTAGGCGCTCAGTAGCACTGTGGAGGACAGATCTGTTCTCATGAGCTCATATAGTAAGCGAGAGCATAATTAACATTGATTGCATGGCCCTTTTCTTCTGTTATGAACTCAGTGGGGTTTCTTTTAACCCTCCCATATGGCTGTTAATCATACTTGTAAATACATTTCGTCCCAAAGCTGAAATCAGATATGTACCTCTGACATCTATGGTTGCAGTTACACTGACCACTGAAGCTTGAGGTTTAAACTTGAAGTTCTCTTCTGTTTTTGGTGTAAGTCATGGTTACAAAGTCAGTAATGGCAACATACTATACTGATTCAGATTCAATTGGTGATCAAACTTCTGCTGTTGCTGTTTCTGTGTCCCTCTCCCTCTCTGCTCTTTCCGTGTCCCTCTCCCTCCCTCCTCCTCTTCTCTCTCTGTTTTTAATGTCATTTGGCATTGAACCCAGGGCCTCAAGCATGCAAGGCAAGGTGATCAAGTATCTCTAATTTTCACATGATACAAGGACTATGTGCTACACAGATATTTTTTACCCCCATTGTCTCAGGAATTTCTACTTCAGTTAGCTTCTCTCTTGTTTGTATATTCTTTCTTAGACTCCAGTTTGAACACATACAACACACTGAATGAAAAGAGAAGCACAGTGGTTCCGGCGCCTGTCTTGCAAGTGCAAGGACCCTGGTTCAATCCCCGGTAACCACATAACAATACTGGGTGTGGAGACTCACCCCAGCGGCAACCAGTACCACATACCACAGTGCCGGGCGTGGTGGCTCACGCCTGTCATCCCAGCACTCGGGAGGCAGAGGCAGGAGGATTGCTGTGATGTGAGTTTGAGGCTGAGCTCAGGGCCAGCCTGAACCACAAAGTGAGACCCTG
>PVIR01013986.1:0-27901 GCA_004026965.1 Petromus typicus | reverse complement strand
GAAAAGAGAAGCACAGACTAAGTGTTATAGTAACTCAAGTGAGAATCACTTCTCACTTCTTAGCTTGCTGAGAAAGGTATTAGAACCAGGTTTAAGTGACTTTTTTTGCATTAAGTGTGAATACATGCACTTGCACCTGCGCTGTCTCTTTTAAACTCAGAACAACCTTGTTGGATAGGTAAGACTGTCCCCTGCGTTAGAGGTGAGGACCAAAGCTCTGGGGGATTAAGTAATTTCCCAAGGGTATAATGATAAGAAGTGGTACAATTCAATTGCCACTTAAAGACTTTCACTTAACTCCATCAGGATTACTCATTATTGTTGATATGAGGCAGTCTTGTGGCCTCAGACTACTTATTTATTTATTTACGTTTTATTCAAATCTTTATTGGTACATTATACATACACATCATCATCACATTCAGCATTGAGAGTTTGTACCAGAATATGGCATGACTTGATTCTCATTTTTTCCCCTTTTCCCCCGCCCTGCAACCCTCACCCCTTATGTATATAAGCTTGGTTTCCTTTTCTCTTTATTACTGTCATGTTCTTTTTTTTTAGGTTTTTTGAGACAGGGTCTCGCTTTGTGGTTTAGGCTGGCCCTGAGCTCAGCCTCCAACTCACATCACAATCCTCCTGCCTCTGCCTCCTGAGTGCTGGGATTACAGGCGTGAGCCACCATGCCCAGCACTGTGGTATGTGGTACTGGTTGCTGCTGGGTGTGGGTCTCCACACCCAGTATTGTTATGTGGTTACCGGGGAACTGAACCCGGGCCCTTGAGCTTGCAAGACAGGTGCCGGAACCACAGAGCTAACTCCCCGGCCCCTACTGTCATGTTCTTTTTACCCTCGTTTTTTACCCCTATACCCTCTTTCCTTTTAAATATTTTATATTTCACAATATCAACTATACATACCACAACTCATTTACATCTTATTTTCTCATACCTGAGAAAAGATACAATATTTATACTTCTGTGACCTATTTATTTCACGTATGAGGATATTCTCAAGGTTCGTCCATTTGTGTATGAATGACTCAATCTTATCATTTTTAATGGCAGGATTATACTCCATTCTATAAAAGAACCACATCTTCTTTATCCATTCTCCAGTTGATGGACATTTTGGTTGTTTTCAAGATTTAGCAATCATGGGCCGGGGATTTGGTTCAGTGGTTCCGGCACCTGTCTTGCAAGCGCAAGAACCCGTGTTCGATCCCCAGTGACCACATACCATACTGGGTGTGGAGACTCACGCCCAGCAGCAATCAGTCCCACATACCACAGTGCTGGGCATGGTGGCTCACGCCTGTAATCCCAGCACTCGGGAGGCAGAGGCAAGAGGATTGCTGTGATGTGAGTTTGAGGCTGAGCTCAGGACCAGCCTGAACTACAAAGCGAGATTCTGTCTCAAAAAAAAAAAAAAAAAAAACCTAAAAAAAAAGATTTAGCAATCACTAACTGAGCTGCTATAAACATGGGTGCACATATGTTGCTGGGATATGAATCTTTTAATTCTTTTGTGTATATTCCTAGCAGAGCGATGGCCGGGTCAAATGGGACCTCCAATCCTAGCTTTTTGAAGAATCTCCACAGATTTCCACAGAGGTTATACAAGTCTACATTTCCACCAACAGTGGAGAATGGTTCCTTTTTCTGCATAGCCTCACCAACGTTTGTTGCTGGCTAATTGTGAAATAGCAGCCATTCTTTGTGGAGTGAGATGAAATCTCAGTGTTGTTTTCATTTACATCTCTCGAATGACCAATGATGTTGAACATTTCTTCATATACTTCTTAGATGCTCTTACTTCTCCCTCTGAAAAGTATCTATTCATTTCAGATGCTCATTTTTGAATTGGGTCTTAAAATTTAGGTGGGCTAATTTTTTAAAGCTCTTTGTATATTTTAGATAGTAGCCCTTTGCTCAGACTACTTCTTAAGACATGGAAACATACATCATAGTGGGGTCATAGAAAGTAGGCAAATTAACAGTTTTGGCTTAAAAAATTTAAGATAATGTAATAATAATACCTGTTCATTTAAAAAAAAATTAAAAATACAGATAAGAGACTCAGGGACAGCTCACTGGTGGAGTATTTACTTAGAATATACAGGTCCTGCTTCAGTCCTCAGTACTGTACCAACAAAGCAAAACATGATCCTTAAAAAATACAAGTAAGAATCTAATTAGCTCATGATACCAAGACCCAGGTATAGTTTATTTTCAGTGCTAGTGATGGCACAAAGGGCCTTGTGAATACAAAAATACGTGACCTACACCTCTAGTTTTGAACAACATAATGATATATTGCGAGCATTTTTCTATTTTATGTATACATCTGAACATCATTTGGGGTGGAGGTACCAGGAACTGAATTCAGGACCTTTGCATTGAGCTACATCCCTAGACTTTTTATTTTTTATTATAAGACAGAGTCTCACTGAGTCACTAAATTTCTCAGGCCAAGCTCAAACTTACCATCTTCTTGCCTTAGCTTCTCAGAGTGCTAGGATTAAAGGCCTGTGCCACCATTATAGGCAGATGTCAGAGTCACCTTAATAGTTACAGAGTGTGTTCTATTGTCTGGATGGATCATAATATATTTAACCATTTCTTTGTAGCCATCTTAATAAGAACCAAGTCTGTTGGATAAGAACATCTCTGTGATGTAACGAAATGTGTGGTTAATATATTTAGAATGTGCATTTCCTTATTAGGTAGCTTTGAGTGCAAATATATCATATTGTATCCTTCTTTCTCCAAGGTGGTAGTTTCGTAGGACCTAACTGAAAAACCTAACTATTAAAACTCTATTCAGGGGGGCCAGGGATTTAGCTCAGTGATTCTGGTGCCTGTCTTGCAAGCGCAAGGATCCGGTTCGAACCCCGGTAACCATATACAATACTGGGCGTGGAGACTCACGCCCAGCAGCAATCAGTACCACATACCACAGTGCCAGGCATGGTGGCTCATGCCTGTCATCCCAGCACTCGGGAGGCAGAGGCAGGAGGATTGCTGTAATGTGAGTTTGAGACTGAGCTCAGGGCCAGCCTGAACTACAAAGCGAGACCCTGTCTCAAAAAACCTAAAAAAAAAAAACCAAAAAAACCCCCCAAAACTCTATTCAGAAGGGGCCATGGATTTACCTCAAGGGATACCATGTCTACCGTGGAAACACAAAGTCCCAAGTTTGAACCCTGATACAACAAAAACAAAACAGCAAAACTCTACATAGACATCCAGCGGGTAAGAATAAAACCAGAAACCCATGACAAGAGTGAAAAGTGTGATGATCAAATATCATGTATAATTTCAGGAAATCAGGATTGCATCTCTTAAGTATGGGAAATACATTCAGTGGAATATTATGAAGCTCTTAACAATTACATTTTCAAAGTATATTTTATGATAAAAATCATTATTAGAACTGTTAAAATTTTATAGAGAACAAAATATAAAAATTATATAGGAGATATAATAAAATATGGTGAATGTTTAAATTAAACATTCTATTATAGTAAAAGACACATCACCATTAATCCCCTTCAAAGTATTCCCTTTTGCTTTGGACACATTACTCCATCATCCTTGCCACTGTCAGCAGCGCTGCTGGAAGGCCACTTTGGTGTCTTTGACTATGCTCCCAGGTCTTCCTTGATATACTAAGCCTGTTACGGGAAAGATTTTAGAGCTTTCAGTGATACACACAGCCCTCTGGGGCATGCATCCTGCCGGTTTGTTACCACGATCCTAAATCAGTTCAAAAGGCATAGCTTTCACGGTCATTTGGAAAGGGGATGTCCAGAGCTGCTTCAGAAAATGGCAAGATATATATATATATATATATATATATATATATATATATATATATATATATATGGCAAGATATATTCAGAAATATAAATATATAGAAATATAAATATATATACAGAAATAGAAATATATATACAGAAATATATATATTCAGAAAATGGCTATATATAATATATAATATATATATTACAGAGATATATATACAGATATATATCTATATATAATATATATAATATATTATATATAATATATATACATATTACGGAGATATATATATATATATACACAAATATATATATATATATATATATACAAATATATATATATATATATATACAAATATATATATATATATATATATATATATATATATCACAGTAAAGTATTTGGCTGTTTTTTGTTGAATGGTGAAATGATGATTAATTTTTATTTCTCTTTTGCAAAAAATTGCAGCAATGTATACATATATTCTGTAAAAAGAAATAATCTTGTTTGAGTGAGGAAGACATCAAATCATTATCTAATGCTCAAGATTTTAAAAGTAATACTTGCATGATTACTCTGTGCTAGCCTATCGGCCTGACACTGTGAACCAGATGCCACTCTTAGCCCTTTGAGGAAGTCATCTGCCTAAGACCACGCAAATCAGAAAAGATAGAGCCATGATTTAAACTTGGATGTTTATTTTCAAAGTTGGTATGAGTTAAAACACAGTGGGATTAAGACACAAGGAATTTTATTTTTACCTTTTTGTCTTATCTAGTTGAAAACTAAGCAGTCAGTCTGTGTAGGGACAAGAAAGTACAAATGAGAGACAAAGTATACTACAGAGTATTTAATGCTGGTGAAACCTGGGAGGTCCTTTGACCTCAGAGGTTATCCTAGGGGCTCTGGATCCCCAGGGTTAATAATATCTAACCTCATAGTGCTATTGTGAGGATTAAATGACACAATTCATGTAAAGGGCACATGGTACAGGCTTGCTCAATAAGTGGTAGCTAGTATTATTTCTCTTATGTAGGACCTTGCTTGTTATAGGGATTAGAGGCTTCAAGAAGCCTGAGGCAGGACATGTTTACCCTAGTGAATCCTGTCACATCTTAATAGTCCTCAAACATTCCTAACCATTCAAATGCCTTTTATCTGAACCTTTCACATAAACAAGCCCTAATCAGCTCTGTAGACCTGACTGGCTTTTTCAGAAAACCTCTATGCTTTTTTTTTTTTTTTTTTTGCAGGAGGAGGGTTATTTATTTACGCACTGAAAATAGAGACTTTGTATAATACAAGGGAACCAGGAGGTGACCAGCTTGTAGTTAATAGGCAAAGTTTTTTTCCCTCTAACCTGAGGAGGCTTGATTAGGGTAGGCTCCTTTAAGATTCTTGGGGAGTCTTGGAATTTGGAGAACAAAAGCTCTGCAGGGAGGCCACCAAAGAGCAGGCTCTCCACCAATCTTTGTACGTTCTTCAATTTTTCATTAGGGTTTTTTTTTTTTCCTTCCCTTCAGTTCCTCAAATAGAGTGGCATTATCTTGAAGCCATAGAGATTTAAGAAAAAGCCAAGGTTGGCCTCTCTTTGTTGAGCTTATGAAAGCCATATTTAGTTTTAGGAGGATTGTGTTTTTCCCTTGGGAGGCCCCTCTATACCTGCAGCCATCAGAAATTCCATATTAAAATCCCACATTTAAGTCTTTACGGCAAAAGTCTGTTCTTGCATGTCTGGACCAGGTCCAGCTGTCAGGCCGAGATATTATTGACTTTCTCTTCTCAAGTGAGTGGTTTACATCTGCTGGCTGCGTTTCTTTACCACTAATTCTGAAACACCTTGTAATCTCCGCTGCCTCTCTACTAAAATTGCACCCTTGCAAGTTTCCAACAACTGACTTCTTTTGGGGCTTATTTTTCTTCATTTCTTTCTCCCACTTGAGTGTTTCTCTTCTCTTGGTTTACTACACTAAATGAATATGACTTTCCTCTCACCTCTCTGGGTCTTCCTGCTATCCTGTGTGATAGTCTTCTTCTGTCTCTTGCGTCCAAACGGGACTGTCTGCCAAATGGACACCTTTATTGCCTCAGTGTTTTCAGTCCTCAGTCAACTCATGGCTTTAATTTCTACTTCAATGTAGTTAACTCTCCACTTTTTACTTCCTGGTCATGGCCTGGAAAGGCCATGCCTAATAAAACACGAAATGTTTTTTAAGTAGGAATTGGGCAGTGTACTTTCTATACATCATTTCTAATCCTTACAACACTCCTCAAGGCAGATAGTCTTAAGCGCATTTGTTGTGGTATTTATATCTTGACAGCCCTCCAAAACCTTCCACACCTGCAGATGGGAGGTAATGGGATCATGTGGAGGTATGATGCTCATCAAGTGGATTATTCCACTGAAGGGTTTATAGCTGAGTGTGATGTTGGGAGTCAGGGCCTACTTGGAAGAGGTGGATTACTGTGGGTATGGCCTGGAAGAGTTGATCTCCTTTCTTCCTCCCTTGATTCCTGTCTCTGCTTCCCAACTGCCACCCCATGAATGACCCTCCTCTGCTTTGCTCCTCTCCCATGCCTGCCTTGGAGGCAGTAGACCATGGCCTGAAGCCTCTACAAACTGTGAGCTGAAACAAGCCCCTTCTTCTTTAAGTTGTGAGTGTCAGCTAGTGTATCCAAGCAACAAAGAAAGACACCGTGTTACCAACTCTGATAAAATACATCTATCTGTCTATCGATCTTTCATCTATCTTTGCGTTTTTCCATTTAGATTCTATACCATTAGCCAAATATCATCAAAACCAAATAAAGATCCTTTGCTTTCTGACTCCAAACTAATTATTTTCTCTTTAAGGCAATGTCAGTCATTCTCCCACCTGCTATCGTTCCACTTGCAGGCTGGGAGAATGGAAAATCATACAGGTAATTGTTTTGGAATAGTGCACCTTATCCCCCAAAAGAAAACAACACCTTCTCAATCCTCCAAGTCTAATATATTGCAGTGCCAAATTTTGAAAATGAAAGTTCAAGTTACCATACAGATGAGCAGTTCTCAGTCATTGTAAGCACTCAGTCTGATAGCTTTTACATTGTGTATGCTCCAGGTTGCCCCAGGTTACAAGAAAAATTCTCAGGATTTAGCTTTGCTTTTTCCACTTCTCAGACCCTCTTTTCCCAGGTCTGACCCATTTATAGATGGGACTACTCTGGTTCTGCTTAGTTTCCAGTGCACAGTGTCATCCTGCCCCTTTCTTCTCTTTTACGCTTGAAAGCTACTTGAACGTGAGTGCTCTAGTGATGGGACAGAAGTAACTTTCAGCTCAGTAAGTTTTTTTAAAAAGAAAATCACTAAAAGTGTTGATTGTTTAGTGTTAGCAATTGTTGGGGCAGAATATACTCCTAGCTGACCCGGACAAGCCAATGTGTTGGAGCAATGACTTCAAAGCCACTTCCCCAGAGTGTAAAAGAAGGCCATGATACCCATTAGTGAAGACCAGCTTTCATCTCTGTGTGGTGTACCTGGTATAATGTAACAGAATTTAAAACTTAATAACTACTTAAAAGTCAGACAATTGAGAAACTTCATGTCTTTTTGAAGCCCATGAGGAAATCACTGTGCTATATCATCTAGTCAAGGATCCGCCACGTGCCAAACCAAATGCTTTACTAGGGCTGTTTTTATTCTGGTAGCATCTCTGTGACCATTTCATTTTCAAAAAGCAGAAGTCCACCATAGCTGCCATCTTTTTCATTGGGAACAGTATGAGGTCCTAAGTTCAGTTATGTACCATTCTTGAGAAGTCAGGCTAGAAGAACATGGAGACTCCCTGAGAAGTTCTGGTGATCTGTTTTGTGTACCTGTTTCTTCTCTTAGTCAACATGAGTATCTTGAATTGTAGTGACACTACTCTTTAATCAGGTTTGACCAGGTCAGCAACACAGAGTCAAAAGACAAATGCACTCAAATTGGCCATAGGTGAATTGTTTTCTTAATAAGGAAATTAGGGTATATCTTTAAAAAACACTGAGGACTTACATATTTAATCATTTCCACTACAGGATAAAAGGAGGCTTCAGGATTTTAACCTACATCTAGTTAAATAAATTTATAAATTTGCCGTATACTCAGGGTTCAATTAAGTTTTGTGGAATGAATTTGTCTCTCTCTCTTTTTTTTTTTTTTGGTTGTTTTTTTTTTGTTTTGTTTTTTTGTTTTTGAGAGAGGCTCTTGCTTTGTAGTTCAGAGTAGCCCTGAACTCACTTTGTAGCCCAGGCTGTCTTTGAACTCTTGGCAATCCCCCTGCCTCGGCCTCCAGAGTACTGAAATTACAGGTGTGAGCCACCACACCCAGCATTGTGATATGTGGTTCTGGGGGTTGAACTCAGGACCTTGCACTTGCCAGGCAGATGCCAGAACCACTGAGCTAAATCCCCAGCCCCAAATTTGTCTCTTTAACAAAAGAAAGACTAAAAATTGCTTAGTTGTTAGGATGTATTCCCCATTACAGTCAGCACAAATAAATGTTGGAAAAGAGTAAAATCTAAATGGAAAAAAATTGCTGAAATGTTTAAAAAAAAACTTTGTTCTAAAACAGAAACAGTTAACAACAGAGTATCTCTGGAGTCCACTCTCCCTGCCCCCATTATAGAATACAGTTTATTGGGTGGAAAGAAGATGAAGTTGACAGAGGGTTGGTAGGAAGCATCATTCCATGTGGCTGCAGTGGGTCATGGAGGACCTTGTGTATGACTCATCTGGATACTTAATCCTCATGGACTGTCCTTGCAGTCCTTGTGCAAAGAGTTTGACCAGCAGCCATGGTTACCTGTGATGTTCTATATTTCTTCAAGGAAAGTAATTGGACAGAAGTCTAATTATAACTAGTTTAATCCACAAGTTGGTAATCAGTTCAATTTAAAATGGTTGTACGTGTCTAAATTGTGCTTAGATTCTGTGATGTCCTCCATGGAAACATGAGACAGTATGCCCTTGTCCCAGGGATGCTTAAAGGCAAGCTAGTCACAAATGAAATAGTTTAATAGCAGGAAAAGAGAGTCTGAGAATCATAGTTTGAGAAGAAACTCTCGAAATCATTTAGACCAAACTTTCCTTTTACAAAGAAGCCAGACTCAGATCAGGAAATATTATTTCTCAAAGCCCAGGAGACAATGGGTGGAAGATGGAATTTGTACTCGAATAGGCTAATTCCTTATAATTTTTTATTTCATCGTACAGGTAGTTATCTGACATTTTAACATGATTGCTTTGATCAGCTCTACTGATGCTGTGAACTTTTTGTTGAGATCATTTTGACCTGAGGATATGTCTGTAGCAGCTCACAGAGCAAACTACAAAAATATTCTGCTACTTTTTCTATTTCCAAGTAATGTGCAAAATATTCTTAGCCCATCCCTCAGCTTTACCTCATCTCTCTACCTGGAGGGTACACCCTAGAAATAAGGCAGAATCAGGAGCCAAGGTCAAAATGGGTGTCATGTAGGGGTGAAACTCCAAAGATATGAAGGATGATGTGGATCGTCACTTCTCATCTGGCAGATAAAGCAGACATCCCCAGCAGTCATGTATTTCTCACACTTGATCATCTTTGAAAGGCTGTGAATCATTCTGGGCACAGTATTTGCCGACTCTTCTTACTTCTTGAATAGTTTGTTGAAATTTCGGATTCCAAACCTTCAAGGTACATGAGTGGAGCAGGGGAGAAGATTTAGATCACAATATGGTCCTATCGTCTCAGATTCCTTAGGAATCCTTGAGTCGGTGTCTGTTAGTTCGCTCATTAATATTCCATACAAAATCCTATGGAAAATAATAAAACATTAAGAGGACTGGTACACTCTTTAGAGGTTTGTCTTCTTTTAAAGCTAAACAAACCTAAAAATACATCTGGTTTTTCTGATTTTAAATATATGAAAATTTCTTTTCTGAATACCTTTTTATTTTGAGATAGGGTCACACTATGTAGTTCAGGCTGGTCTCGGGCTCAGTATGTAGCTCAAGTTGACCTCAAACTTGCAGTGATCCTCCTGCCTCAGCCTCCTAAGAGCTAGGATAACAAGTATGTGCCACCATTCCCAATTTAATGTCATTTTATTATAAAATTATTGTTTAAAATTTACCCTTGAAAGGTGAAGAATCTAAACACAAAAAGAGATGTCTATATAAAAATGCATTGAAAAAAGTAGAAGGTGAGAGTGATCCATAATTTGGAGAAGGATTGAGGAAAAAGTGTTAAGGAAGTAAATGGTAGACAGCCTCTAGTAGCCTTTGTTATTGCTGCATGGGAACAGCCCGACCTACCGCAATGTCATATGTAAATATAGGATGTCTTGATTTTAGCAAAACATTCAAGAGTCTTCTCTAATCTCTTTGTGCATAGATTGTGAAATTTCTCTGCATAACTAGCAATTAGGCAAATTCACAGCTGGTTGAACAACTGACTCAATATCATCCTGAGGAAGATGTTTGTAGTAAAGGACCACAGAGCTGTTCTCAGCTCTTGCCCAAGCATTCTTTCATTTAACAAAATAAAAGATAAATAATAGGGAGACAGATCTTTTGACAAAGGGAGGGGAATTAAGAGATGGAAGGGAGGGAAAGGCTGAAAGAGAAAGGGATGAAAAAAGAATTAAGATGTGTTATGCACATCAGCCAACACCCCATGAAGAGCTAATCATTATGTACTGCAAACACGTACTAATAGAAATAAAAATATAAAAAAAAATCCATAACCTGTTCTGATGAAGACACTCTACTAAGCACTATGTGGAACAAATATATGTCCACATTGTAGGCCTGGCATAAATAAATAATTTTTTGGTCAAGTGATCACAAAGATAGCCCTTTTCACATTGCAGATAACACAAAGCTGGGTGGTGTAGTTTAATATGCAGGATGACAGAATCCAGATTTAAAATGATCTCAACTTGTAGGAACTCTAGGTCAAAACCTACAAGATGAAATTTAACAGTGATAGATGTAAAGTCTTGAATTTAGGTTAAAAAAATTGCATATGTACAGGATATGAGAGATGTGACTTGGCAGCAGTTTATATAAAAAGTTCTTGGGGATTTAGTTGATCACAAGTTTCATATGAGCCAACAATGTGGTGTAGCTTATTTTTTTAAGCAAAAACAATTTTAGGCTGTATTAGAAGCATGTGTGCTGCTCAGACCACATCTGGAGTATTATGTTCAAATATAGTCACCACATTTTATGAACATTGACAAAGTTGAGTGTATCCAGAAAAGAGTGACCAGGAGGGCTCTGAAAATCATGTCAAATGAGAAATGGTTAAAAACTGGAGCTATTTAACTTTCATTTTAGGCTTTTTTAGTTTAGATTTGACCTTTTGAGTCTTGATTAGGTTCCCTTGCTGTATGTTCCATAGTCCCCTGAATTGCCCACTTGCCTTCCCTAGTAGACTAAGATTTTTTTCATACTTTTTTAAAAAAAATTGAACCTAGGGCTACTCGACCTCTAAGCTATATCCTTAGTCTTTAAAAAAATTATGTCATTTTGAGACAGGGTCTTGCTCAATGGCCCAGGCTGAATTCAGAGTTGCTCTTCTGCTGCTTCAGCTTCCCAAGTAGCTGGGATTACAGACATGTGCCACCACGCTGAGCTAGACTAGGATTATGTTGGAGCAGAAAAAGAACTCTGTGTTCACGCTTAGATTCATGCTTGGAACACATGGATAAAGAGGGAGTGAAATTTCTCATGGCGAAGGGCTTACATAAAGCTGGGGAAGACTGATAAATAATTATAGTGCTTGTCATATGTAGTCATTAAATAAAGGAACAACAAAGGAATTTAAAATAATTTCTAAAATCTTTTGAATGTTTCTTTTTTGTTTTGTTTTGTTTTGGGCTCTGTTTCCTTTTGTAGGCCTTTCTGTGATTTTCTTTTGGCCATTGCTAGAACTTGATTCTAGACTTTCATGTCTGCTTTAGTGGAAGTCATAAAAAAACTCTTTCTCCAAAAGAAGCTTTTTAGCAAAAAGGTTGAAGTTCTGGCACTAGTATCAAGATGATACAAACAAAAACTATGAGATACCATTCTTTTAACTCACAAATTAGGAAAAAATATTTAAAAAATAATATCTACTTCCAGGCAGGATTTTTAGTCCAATGGACACACTCACATTTCTGGCACAAGCCTTTTGAAATAGCAGTTTGGCAATATGTGTTATCACGGGCCTGAAAAATATTCATTGTTTGATCCAATAATTCTACTTTGGGGACTTTTTCCTAGGACAAGTCATCCTGGATTCAGCAAGAGAAGCCTTATGAACAGAAGTGTTTTATGATAACAAAAAGTTGGAAACAATAAAAATGCTTAATAGTAGAGGAGTGAATGGTTATATAAACTGTCATATATCCCTTTGATAGAATGTTATAAAGCTTTGTAACTTCTGCAGGATAGAGAGCTGCATATATGCATGGTGCAGTTGTGTGAAAACAAACCCACATGCAGAAAAATATTCTGATAAATATCATATTATAATGGCAATAATGGTGGTTTTTCAGTGGTGCAGTGATTATTTTTGCCTTTTCTAAATTTTTCTCTTTAAAACTGTCCATTTCAAAAAAAAAAAAAAAAACTGTCCATTTCAAAGTATTCCCTGTTGCATTTAGAAAAAGAGCTATAGAGCTCTGGATTTTTAATTCAGGTCTCTAACACTCCTGCGCGTCTCTAGTGATATGAAGGTCGTTATGGAATTGTAAGAGGAATAAACCCCAAGCATCTTCAGAGAAAAACTGATTTCCATTCTAAATTGAATTGAAATTAACTTTAATTCACTTTTGCTCCAAACACATATGTGCAGATACACTCACGACTCACCTTTAGATCAATGGTGTATTAAGAAATCTTATAAATAAATGGCAAAATGATCAGCATCCAAGAGTCCAGAGAATCAGGCCTCTTTTGCAAAGGGAAAAAAACAACTGTCTTGTAGTTAGCAGGCACTGAATGAAGTTTTGAATAGCTGGCAGCAGGAGGGGAGGAGGGAGTAACGAGAGAGGTTGTAAGTGGATAAGACTGAATTGCTTGATGTACACTGGAAGGATGTGGAAATCAAGCCTTATCTTGCTGAATTTATTTTAATATATATTTATATATTGCTCAGGTGTATCAAAGTTCTAGTTGTCAAGACTAGGCACACTGTAAAAAGACCTCCATTACAAGTGATTTGCACTAATACATCACTCTGGACATTCAATCCAATCCAATTTCCCCCTTCTATCAAAGTTACTAGTGACTTTCCCAATGGCCCTTAATTTAATATATGTCTGACCCCCTGTAGCCTAGAAGGCATGTTCACAGGCACATTTGATGCAAGCTTTATTTCTTATGTTTTTAAGTCAATTTGGTCCTGCATTTTAATGAAGCCTCTTCCCTCTTCTTTCTCTAACGATGGCAGAGATGTCTTAGTTGGTAAATTGCTGGCATTACTTTTCGTCTTTCTTTCCATTTGAAAAGAGAATACCACAGACCTCAGAATGGGAGAGTTGTAAGTTTTGCCTATGATGTTGAATAAACGAATATTTTGCAGGGATAAGGGCCATAATGGTTCTGGTTTCACTGACAGAGTTTGAAGACAGTCCAGGTTTGAACAAAGTGGAGTTTTTACGCGTGTTCATATTTCATGGCCCTACGTTCTGTAACTGTTGGCTCCGCTGTGTCTATCCATGTCTCTGAATGCCATGGCAGTGGCTCTTCCGTTTTTGTGTTTACTGCATGGTAAGCAGGGTGTAGACACTATTATTAAAAGATGAACTCCTACCAACTATTTCAGTTCCTTATCTTTATTCTTTCCCTTTGTTTTGTTCTAAATATCAAACCTTTTCTGTTATCTTTTCTGTGTCTGTCTCAGTGGGAAGCAAACTGTTATTTACAACTGGCCAAATACCTTGTTCTCTCCCCCCCCCCCCCCGAATCTCTGCTAAGTGAAGTTTCCTGAAGTTTTGAATTGACATTTTTACAAAACCTAAGGATCAAAAGACTTTGGGAGGAGACTGGATATATATATATTCTTCTAAGATGTCCTAAGATGCTTGATGTTGACCAGATTATGCAAATTCAGTTGACCAAGAGATTTTCCATGTGATAATGTGAAGGTGTGATCAAGCAAGGGGAGTAATCTCAAATGGGGGACTTGGACCACTTGAAAGCTGTGTACTTCAAAGCTTGTTTCACCTCAGCTGTTGTCAACTTTCCAGTCTCTGTGGTCTGGCAAGTGTTAATAGCTTGCGATCATTTGCCTGCAGATAACTTCATTGGAAGCCAGTTGGAAGCCCGTAGATTATTTCAGTGGGGAATAGCTGGTGGGTCTTTGATCTCCATATAGATAGAGAAGAATAATTCAGAAAGAATTCTATTGGAGTGATTTATGGCAGAGACAGCACAGTTTTATGAATGTTTTCCTCTAGTATGTCCAAAATATGTTGGCAAATACGTGGAGACGATGTGCTCTTTCTTCTGTTCCAACTTTCTTATGAAATGGGGTTATTGATTACATGGCTTTTCAACCTCTGACTTTTAAAAATAAAATACTTTTAAGAATAAGTACCTACTGATAGTTAAACATAAAACTCTTCATGCTTTATGAGGATAGGGGAGAACTTATTTTGAAAGGAACAGATGGTACCCCATAGGGTGAAGATGATGTGTAAATTTGCTTTCTTTGCCATGTGCATAAGGGCACATACAAATGGCCAGAAACCAAAGGACAGGAGCCCTTGGGGCTCTTTGCACTTAGATGTCAACTTTCTTGCAGGAAAGAGGACTTGTATTTATTTTTGTTTTTATACTGATCTAGGCCCCAATGTTATTTGTTAGTTTCTCTTTTTTATTACTGCTTGTTTAGGGCTGGCTCATCAAGGGCTTAGTTTTCTCTTTGAAGTAGCTGTGTCCCACTGCTGTAATACTCTTTCTTAAAACCTCAAGTGATAAACTAAATTTGAGCCAATGCCTAGGCAGTTTATCTTGCCTGACTGCCTCTTGCATTCTGGTCAACATCTTAATTTGCAGGCATCAACCTGCTAGAATGGTTGTTGCTGGGGATGTGGTTCCTTCTCAGTGGCTGTGTTAAGTCTTGGGAATTTCTTCACTGACTCTTTCCGGGTAGCCAAAGACTGCCCATCTTTATGACTGGGTCCTCCGTCTTCCATCTCTCAGTGGCCTCTTCCCTGTTTCTGACCTCTCAGCCATTTAGAGCCAGCCTGACAATAGTTTTAACACTTAATTTTATTATTTTCTAGTCCTTTGTGTTTTCCTTTGTGTTTACCAATTAGTTTTCAGTGCTCTGGAGGAGGAGACCCTGCTTCACAGGCTGATTCTTTCATTAACGAGATATACATGGTTCAGTGACAACTTTGTTGTCACAGGTTTGTGACCAGTAGAAGAAACAGCATAGGGAAATGTAAAGTTCCTGGATTTCAAAGAAAAAAAAGGGTAGATGAAAGAAGGGATTGGTACTCAGCTGTCATTGTATATCAATTAAAATCTTGTCGGATATATCAGCAAATGCAAAGTGGGTGTTGATGGGAACGTTAATGTGCATTGAATTATTTGAAGCACTTCAAGTACATTTCTGTTCTGTCCTCTAACACTAGCACCTCAACACTAGCACAGCTATTGCCCTGTGCTCAGGAGTTACATGGGTGGAGATCCTGTGGTCTCTTTGCCATCCTGAGCCAATCTGAAAGAAGACACTTCTGTGGCCCAAGTCCTCGGTGCCTTCTCTGCTTCGTTAGCTACCATCTTGTATGCCTGTGCTGCTCTCCTCCGCCATTTCTACTTAGTGCGTCAAGGTCAGGCTCCATCAGAATCCAGAGCTAGAGTGAGGCCAGTGAGGGAAAGCGAAACTGGGTGAGGGTGGGAATATTTCCAGTCAGCTCTGATGTTCAGTGTTCTTTTGTTCTCTGCCACTGGCTTGTCATAGAGGAGATACAAGTCTCCATTCAAAGTACAGAGGTACAGGATAAAATATTAATAAAGGGGTTGTGGCAGTATTTATAACTCTAAACTTACATACCAAGATGAATTTTTTTTTCTGTGAATGAAAGTAATATATTTCTTTTTGGAAAAAATTTAAAATGTACAAATATATGAAGGAGAAATAGCAATGAAGTGTTTTTACAAGGTTTTTCTTTCAATAAAACTAACTTCCTTTTCATAAAGACTTGCTTGAAGTATCACTGTAATTTCTGTGACTTAATAAAATAATGAGGCTTAAATTCATGGTTGATATAAAATATTTTAAAATAAGTTCATGTATTTAAATGTTCATCCATAATTTTTTTTAATTTTAATTTTTTTTTAGATAGGCTGGCCCTAAACTCAGCCTTGAACTCACAGCAATCCTCCTGCCTCTGCCTCCCAAGTGCTGGGATTATAGGCATGAGCCACCACGCCCGGCACTGTGGTATGTAGTTGTGATTGCTGCTGGGCATGAGTCTCCATACTCAGCATTGCTGTATGTGGTTACCGGGGATCAAACCCGGGCCCTTGCAGTGGCAAGGCAGGCACTAGAACCACTGAACTAAATCCCGAACCCAATAAAAGTAACATAATTTTTAGAAATAGAAAAGACTTTATATATTATCTGGCCCTATGTCTAGGTGAAGATCAATAGCAGATTTCAACTATATATATATATATTTTGAGACAGAGTGTTGCTATGTAGTTCAGGCTGTCTTTGAACTCCCTGTAATCCTTCTACCTCAGCCTCATGAGTGCTGGTATTACAAGCTAGTGCCATCAAATTGGCCATGTTTCAACTATATTCTATACTAATCAAAGTTCTAACATATCTGAGACTGGGAGAGTCTAAGATACTTGTTCAGGTCATGTAGAAACCTCTAGACAATCAGTCCTTTTCTCTATCAGTTTTACTTGCAGTGAAGAGAGACATTTTTGACATTTTAGCAGTAGCTTTCCTGCAAGCTTCAAATTTCTTTTCTGAAATAAGGAATTACTTTTTGTTTCTCCTTTCAGGTATATAATTTTCACTAAGAATATCTAGAAAGAAGTTGCAAAATATGAGTATGAGCATAATATCAAGTAACCAAATGCTTTGCTTTGATAGAATAAAACAGTTGGTATTTATGTTTGAGGATGTTTTCAAAATAATGAGTTTACTCTAATATGAAGTAAATATTTGGTGTAAAACTTCACTTAAGTTAATCTCTTCTTGTTATTTTTTCCTGCAAAAATGATAATTATTTGACTTACAGATAATTTCTGAATCAAACGGTATATTTCAGATGTCTTTTCAGCATATAAATGATGCTCTTAGTGGACTTGAATGTGATGATACTGGATTAACCAGAAATCCAATAGTTTTTTATTTGGCCTGCTTTAGAGACAGAAATAATAGGTTTGACTTGAATAGAAATTCCTGGAAAATCCATGTGATTGTCACATGATCAATTTGACACACTCTTTCAAAGATTAGTCAAAGAAAGAGAGATGGACAATATAAATCACAGTTCACTTTTACAAATGAATACAATATTGTGGAAAAGTAACATGCTCTGTGTCAACTCTGGCACCATTGGCGCTTGTGTGGAAGCCTGCGTCGCTTTGTGGTAATAATTCCATCACCCCGGAGTAGTCAAGAGAGCATGGGGCGGGGGTTAGCAGGAGAGATTGTTTCGGCAAATAATGAGGAGCAGTCCTAGGTAGATCTCGTATCTCAGGATCCACTTCTCCCCTCTTCATCATTTTGTGGAAGGGCATTATGAGGAGGAAATTAATTTTTAGTTGACTACTACAAGGTAAGATATAAAAGGCTTAAAGAAGAGGAAGCTTGTATCTTTCTTTTACTTAATCCTCAGACCTTGCACGTGGAGTAAAGTAGCTATATCTGATGGTTATTCATTTATTTATTACTTCAGGCACCACAGCTATCTGGTCCAGATAACCTCTGACTTTTAAAAAAAGTGTAGAATTGCTTGTGTGTTTTTTCTTCTACCACTTGATTGTATTTTATTGAAAATATATCTATATTCTCATGGACTTTTTGTATTGACCCTTCCCAATGTCCGGTCAATCAATAACTATTTGATGGATTGTTATGAGATATAACATTCAAACACTGAAGTTTCCCTGTGTTAAACAACAAAGAAGTAGCTGCTAGGACAGTGCCCACCTGCATACTTACAGCCAGCTTCCATGGCCCCCTGGCCCACGCGTGTCTTGCTTCTCTGCTTTAGGTTTATGTGGACTTTAATTATTCACTAGACCATTAATCAGATTACTTACCGACTGCCTCAAGAATCAGGTTTTCTGACATTTGCTGGGTAACCTGGAATTCTGAAGTTCAGTTGAGTTAGGCTTTGGGGTTGGGTGGCATTGAATTTACAGACAGTAAAGCGCAGTTCCCTGGGGTGCCTGTTCGCAGAGCCTGTAGAGGATTCACTGAAGACTGGTGATGCGTACTGGACTTGGTTGGTGGTGGCTGTGAGTGTCAAGCTTCTGAGGTGCTGGAACAATTTCAGTAAAACACTGTGTGAATGGGGGAAGTAGCAATAAAGAGTGGAGGAAGTAACAAGACGTGGCTGTAAAAGGTAGATGTGGCCTCAGAGAAGCAGTCATATCTGCCAAGCTTGTCAGACCTATCATGAGGTCAGTACACAACTAGCTCTGTGTCGCATACCATGTGAGACTGGAGTTCATTATAATGAGCCAGATTCATTAAACAGTTTATGTCTCACATACAGTACTCCATTTACAGAGACAAACAAATGCAAGAAATATACATACAGCACTGTTGAAGTGTTTTAAAAGCTACTTTTTATCCATAAGACCTCAATCTGAAAATACTTAACAGGATCAGACAAAGGAAGGACTACAACAAAACGTATGTGTGCCTTTGAGCAGTTTACTTAGCTGAGAAGGCTAGAGGTATACACATGCAAAGTTGACGCGGTACCAGGCGGTGTGGGCCTATTGCTTCTAGACCACTGTGGACTTCGGAGAATGACCAGCTCCCTGATGTCTTGAGGAGTCTGGAAAAATGTCTGTGGTCTTGAGCTGGCCCTAGGTGACTGGTTGGAAAGGATTTAGCTAAGCCCGTCACGGTGCCAGATCTGGAAAAAAGTCTTTTGCCCTCTGGGAAGCTGCAGTGTCTGACCACTCTCATAAGCTGCTCCCCCAAACTGTCTTGTGCACTTAGCAGTAATAGATTGAACTATCAACTCCTTAAAGCACACCTGGTTTGATAATTAGCTCAATCGCATTGTGTTTCGGTCATTACCCTTGGATTTCCCAAGGATGAGTTTAATTCATCTGCTACATAAAGCAAAGGCCTATGTGACCAAAACTCAACAGAACAGAATTTGTCTCTATTGTGTCAATTTAATGCTGTGGTAATTTTATTGCAGAAGAAGTATTGGGTTACAATTTACCACCCAAATATCTGCATAGAAATAGGCTACTGTATTATGATCTTCCATGGCAAAGGCACTTATTTTTCCTAAACAGGGCTTCATCTGAAGGAAGAAAAAGGAAATGAGCTAAAATTTTGACTTGAGGAATTTAGAGTGGAAAAGATCGAATATTGCTTAGGTAGATACCTCATATTCTGGGATTAGAGCTTATAAAAGCATTGATGACGGAGACAGCCCCTTGCTTCTAAGGTTTTACAGAGCTTGTTTTGTGTTTAAGCTATATTCCCTTCATTTGTGACCTCCTGCAGGCTGTGAAGGGACAAACTGGTAGTGATACCAAAGTGGGCAGGGAGAGGAACACCTTTATTATATCAGGTTCCTGCCAGCTGTCTGGAATGCTCAAATCTGTTCACTGGTTGCTGTTTAAAAGGGAAAACACAGATCTAACGACTTCTAGGAATGGAGCCAGGTGTCTGTACTAAGGCAACCCAACTCCAAAAGGCAATAAAAATAGCCCCCAAACAGTAGGTTCTGATTTCCCACTGAGCTGACCAATAAATCCAACAACCAGTTAATTAAAAATGCTGGGAGGGAATGTTCATCCTCCATTACCCACCTGTCCTTGTAAAAACTCATTGGTTACAAATGGGAGGTTACCACTTAGTGTTTCAATGTCCGGATTAGGAAATTCTCTCCTTCCTTTTCACAGCAACCCGGAGGTATAAATGGTCCGTGTGGTTGCCTGATACCCCTACTTTGGTGTCAAGGTTTATTGAGGCTAAAGTGATTTGAGACTTTCAAACCACCCTGTTATTTTTCCTGACTAAGGACTTCCTGGCATCATCCAGAAGGGCATGTTCAGGGAGACTACCTTATCTCTCCCCTGTTCAGGCTTTGAGTTTTCTTATAGCCTGCCAGAATTCGATATATTTTGCTGCCCTGACTATAGCTACATACATCCCAGCTGCAAGATAGTCAAGAGGAGTGTGAGAAGTTGGACCTTTTGATTCTTTCACCAAGGAATTTCAATTTGATAAAATTTTAAAAATATATCCATTTGTAATACAAGCAAAAGCATGGATACAACATACCATCAGCATTATTTCATGGTTATTGTTGGCTTTGTGGTCCCTGGGGTTGAACCCAGGGCCTTTGCTTTGAGCTACATACCCAGTCCATCTCTTCTTTTTTATTGTGAGGCAAGGTCTCACTGCGTCACTAAGTTCCCTGGTCTAGGGTTGAACTTGCCATTCTCCTGCCCCAGGCCCCCAGTTACAAACCTGAACTACCAGGCCTGGCAGTTCATTGTTAAAGTCCTAAAAAAGTACATTTAAAAAAGTAGCAAAGAGAATACTGGGTTTGGAGTTAAAGGGAAGCTCTAGGAGCTGCGTTACTGAGGCTCATATGGAAAATGAGTATATTAGCTTCTGCCTCATGGCACTGCTGTGAAGAATAAATTAGGCTGGGTGAGGATTTAGCTCAGTGGTTCCAGCGCCTGCCTTGCAAGTGCAAGGTCCCCAGTTCAGTTCCCCGGTAACCATATACAACAATGTAGGGCGTGGTGACTCACACCCACCAGCAATCAGTACCACACACCACAGTGCCAGGCGTGTTGGCTCACACGTGTAATCCCAGCACTTAGGAGGCAGAGGCAGGAGGATTGCTGTGAGTTCGAGGCTCGCCTGGGCTACATAGTGAGCTCAGGACCAGCCTGAACCACAAAGTGAGACTCTTGTCTCAATTAAAAAAAAAAAGAGAATAAATTAGGCCATGTTAGTGAGAATGTATGGTGTTTAGTAGATGCTAAGTAAATGTTGCTTAGTTTTAGTTTATGTACCTAATGGCCTCTTGTGTCTTAAGTAGATACAGAAGGTACTCCTTTTTTTTTTTTTTTTTAGGTTTTTTTGAGACAGGGTCTCGCTTCACATCACAGCAATCCTCCTGCGTCTGCCTCCCTAGTGCTGGGATGACAGGCGTGAGCCACCACACCCGGCACTGTGGTAATGTGGTACTGGTTGCTGCTGGGCGTGAGTCTCCACACCCAGTATGGTATGTGGTTACCGGGGATCGAACCCAGGTCCTTGTGCTTCCAAGACAGGCGCCGGAACCACTGAGCTAACTCCCCAGCCCCAGAAGGTACTCCTTTGTAGAGAAGTAAAAACAACATGCCTACCTTGAAAACGCAAGGTCCTGAGTTCAGTCCTTGGGACTGGAAAAAAATGGAGAAGAACTGTAGAGAGCTAAAAGGAGAGGAAAAAAATGGAGAAGTGGTAGTGGGCAAGAGTGATTCCATTTCACTGAATACAACTTTGCCCACTAGCAAAGCCCACTAGCTGCCCATTAGCGGCCTTTCTCCAAAACTACCAGTGAATTACCTTTCTCTTGATGCTTTATTTGAGGCAGGGCTCTGCTATGTGGCCCTCAGCTTGCAGTCCTTTCACCTCAGCCTCCCTAGTGCTGAGAGTCCAGGCATGCATCGCTCCCCCGGCCCTTTTGGCAACTTAAAAACTTAGTGGCATTTTTATGGAGAAGAAAGAAAAGAGATCAAGGTTCCACCACTTGCAAGCCATCGTTCTTTCCAGGGCTCAGTTTCATCTATTTAAAAACTGGAGAAACACTATGATTCTTTTCTCATGCCCTAAATCCATGGGGATAGTGGGCTTTTGAACCATACTCATTGGGAGTGAATGTTTTGATGTAAACTGAAAATGATGGGGGGACAACGTATCTGTGTTCAATGCAGAGAATTTTAGCAGGGACAGATGCTCTTCTTGCAAGTGAGGAAACTCGCATTCATAACCAAGAGGCTTGATTGTTTGGGATGAATATACAGATTGTTTTTATGCTTTTGAGCCATTTAAATACTTTTCTGAAGCTAAAGAAGTTGTTACGTGATTTGCTGTACATTAAGAGAATATGAATTTAATTTTGCTTGTGTTTGATAATGAAGACCACCACAAACTAGGATACTATTATTTGAAGTCCTAATACTTTCCTTTTTCTCCATAAAAATAAGTTTATAAATTGTCAGAAAGGCCCAACTACCTGCCCCCTAAATAACACTTCTATATACTGCCACCTGAGATTTTTTTTTATAATATTGAAAATAAAGAAGCCTGGCTTAGTGGTGCATGCCTGTAATCCCAGCCACCTGGGAGGCTAAGGCAGGAGGATTGAAAATATGAGGCCAATCTTCACAACCTAGCAAAACTCTGTCTCAAAATTTTAAAAGACATATGAAGACAGAGCTGAAGATGTAGCTGAGCCCTCCCTTAGTTCAGTCCTCAGAACCACACACACATGCACACACATACATGCATGCACACACATGCATGCACACATGCACGCACACAAATAGGAATACTGAAAATAACGTACGACATTATATGAGAACAAATGAAATAACTGAATGTTTTAGCATGATATTTGGAGAGTTGTGAAAGACTCTAAGTCAGAGCAATATTGAAGTAATTTTTTGTCACTTTGGAATGGGAAGAAGCAAACTAGGAGCTACGAAACCAAAGGGAGGCAGAGCTCTCATAATCCAAGCAGTAACTTCTAACAAGCTAAGCTGCCCAAAGAGACAATAGGCGACCTGTTAAGAGGTAGCAAAATTCTCAGCATCCGTCTCCATTTACAGGCCTAGCTAGTGTATAAGATTGGTCCCCTGGAGCAGAAGTATGAGTCTGTTTTCTAAAGTAGACGTGTGGGGCCCAGTGGTCTGATGGTCCCTCCTCAGTGCGATAAACACTTCCAAGGTCCAGACCATGTTTTATATGTAATTTTGGGCCTGATCATAGTAGGATCTCAGAAAATGTTGACTGGATGAAATGCTCCTGAAAGAAAACAACAGATACCCTTACCTAGAGTGGGTATTAAATTGACTTCTGAGAGCTGGGGATGTAGCTGAGTTATACAACTCATGCCTAACAGCACAGGGCTCCAAGTTTAATCCTCAGCATTGCGAATGCACAAACTTCCACACAATGATGATGTTTCTCCCCTTTTCTTCAGGTATTTGCATGCATTTTTTTAAATCACAACTGCCCTATTAATAGCTTATCATCTTTAGGGAATTAAAACAGTTCCATTAAAAAAAGAGAGATAGGGGCCGGGGAGTTAGCTCAGTGGTTCTGCCGCCTGTCTTGCAAGCACAAGGGCCCGGGTTCGATTCCCTGGTAACCACATAACAATACTGGGTGTGGAGACCCACACCCAGCAGCAACCAGTACTACATACCACAGTGCCGGGCGTGGTGGCTCACGCCTGTCATCCCAGCACTCGGGAGGCAGAGGCAGGAGGATTGTGATGTGAGTTTGAGGTTGAGCTCAGGGCCAGCCTGAACCACAAAGCAAGACCCTGTCTCAAAAAACCTAAAAAAAAAAAAAAAGAGAGAGAGAGAGACAGACCTTTCCATAACAATATAGAAGAAAGAGAAAATATAATTTTAATATTGGGAAGGCATTTTAAGAATTACATATGTGTAAGACAGTACAAAATAACTAGCGAATCTCAGAAGAATTTCACACAAGTTCTTACAAAAAGTAGAAGTGAGAGTAATTTAAACTTGTATTTTCTTGAGACAAAAGGATGTACATTGGGACTATCTCACATATACCTTGAGAGACCCCTGAGCAAATTCCAGAGGTAAGTATTTGCAGTTCCAAGGTTCAGAGGTCTATGAACTTGCATCGTAAGGTCAAAGGTCAAGACCTTTGAATGGCCTATTATGATTTCAAGCTACCCTAAAGAAGGGAGGGTAGGTAGATGGGGACTTCCTTCCTCAACATAATTTTTATCACTATTCTGTACACCATCTGACGAAATGACACAGAGGGGAAGGTGCTCCTCATGGGATTCTCAAGCTTCCTGAGGGGCAACTCGTGCATGTGGTCACACATTTCCCTACAAGGACACTAATATCAGGGAGCTGGGAAACTGCTGCTCATCACTTTTATTGATTAGGATGATTAGTTTCTAAAAATGTAAACACCCTGAAGGAGACCTTCTGACACTGGGTGAAGATGGTATAAAAGATTAAGTGGGCTAAATTTAGTGGGAAAGTTTAGACTTCTCCCCCTACAAGTGTCAGGATGACTTTAGAAACCACGAAGAAACAACAGACACTTCAAAAGTGTAACTTGATTAAGAGTTTAAGAAGGTGCTGATGGCTGTTGGAAAGACAGAGCCTTGAGAAATATTTGGGTCAGTACCTAATAAAGTAATGAAACATGCGTGTAAATTTCATTTCTTTTGGTTGCTAGCTTTTACTTAACCTAACCTGCACCCTGCTGGCCGAGATTTTCCTGAGCAGCCATGTGGGTGGGTACTTCCTGTTCACTTCCTTTCAGTCCTTTCTGAGTATGTGACTTGCATCACAAGGACTTCTGAAGCATTTCTCCCCAAGAATTCACACAGGCAGCTTCTGAGGGTGGTTTGTCAGGCTCCTTCCAGTGTGACCTCCCTTCCCTGGAGAGTGGCACCATAGGAATACCATTTTTGAGCCACCCCAATCACTATTTAGAAAAAAAAAATTCCCAGCATCCTGTTTGGACAGGTTGTAAGCTGTGACATTAGACCTTCCTGGTATGCAGAATGGCTTTCATCACTCGTCCAATACATTCAGCGAGGTTAAAGGTCTCAGGAAGGTATTTGACTTGTGGCTCTAACTTGCCCTCACTGCTGAGCAACGGTGGGCTTTTTGCTTGAACCACTTAGGAGGCACCCATGGGAACAGCATACCAGAGCGAGTAGCAGCGAAGGGGCAAAAATGAGTTCATTGTGGCATTTGAAATGAAGAGGGCACCAGAAAGAAAGTGCGATCTACACTGGAGACTTTGTCTGTAGTTCTGCTTTTTAAAGCTCTACACAGGAAGAAAAATGATATTTTCTGGGACTTTGTTCAGAGACAAAAAAGGGAAAGTTAAAAAGCAGTGTCTTCGAGAAGGTCCTCAGCATCAGGGACTAAATGCGGCGGGGCTCTTGGAGAAGAGCTTTGTATTGAGAAACATCGCAGCAATAAATTATCTGCATGTCTGCAGTCATCTGGCACTTTGGAGATTCTTCCATGTGCCAGGCACTTCAGATTATTCGTATAAAATCTCACTTAATTCTCACAACAACCTGTAGAGGTGGGGGCCCATTTCTCAGATGAAATATTCAAAGCTCCTAATGTTTCAAGGGCTTGTATAGATTTAGTAGCTAAAAAAAGAGCTTAGCTTTGAGCAAGTATTTTGGCTCTGAAACTAGTAAGCTTGCTGCTTTGCCACAACTTTTCCTTTTGTATTTCTTTTTTTTCCCTTTTTTTGAGATAGTGTCTCACTATGACCAGTTCAAACTGGTCTTGAACTCACTGTGTAGCCCAGAATAGCCTTGAGGTCAGGAGCTCAGTATCCTCCTGCCTCAGCATAACCAAGTGCTGAGATTACAGGTGTGCACCACCATGTTCAGCTTGCCACATCTTTCTAGCACAGTACTGCTTACAGATCATGAGCAAGTGTGGTAGTATCTGTAGAACTCCTCCTACCTGTCTCCTTAGCTCTTTCCACTTTTGATGCTGGGAAAGAGGAGGTGTAGTGCTTCCCCAGGATAAGTCACAGAGGTCTAGATAAGTCATTAGAGTGCATCTTGATCTTAGCACATGATATGGTGCTGGTCCCGTATCTGGCACATGCTAAGCCCCTAAATATCTTGGTTGAATTGGATGTAACTTATTCGTTTTGTCACATCTGTCCTAACCCAGAATCTGGCACTTTACTTAATGATGCTACAGGTAACTTTTCTGACTATTGAAAACATTTATTTCCCCCAATGTTTAAATATACTTTCATGAATAATCTTAGGTTTCATAATGACATTTTGGTCAATGGACCACATATATATGTTAGTGTCCCCACAGTATTACATTGCCTAGTGACATGGTAGCTGTCTTTTGTGTAAGTAGACTCTGTGATGCTTGCAAAGTCAGGAAGTTGACTAATAATATAATTTATTTTCAGGACATAACACTGTTAAGTGATACATGACACATGACTGTGTGTATATATATTTAATGGCACTTGATTGTTCATATCTACATATATCTATATATGAATGTTTGTACCTATCTATATCTATATATCTATCTATATATCTATATCTATATCTATGTATTTTTTTCTCTAAGAAAGCATCCTGTCTTGCTTGGAATTTTAAAATTTGTAAGACCATAGGTTTTTATGTCATTAGTATTTTTTTTGTGTGATTACAGGGATTGAACTCAGGGCTTCACACATGCAAGGCAAGTGCTCTACCACTCAGCTACTCCTCCAGACCATTTCATTTTGTGACAATGTTTTACTAAATATCTCAGGCTGCTCTCCAGCTTGTGTTCTTGCTATAAGCTCATGAGCAACTGGAATGGCAAGCATAAGCCTTCACGCCCACATGAAATTTTTCTCCTTCCCTCCCTCCCTCCCTCCTTTCTTCCTTC
The DNA here is from genome assembly GCA_004026965.1 of Petromus typicus. NCBI lineage: Eukaryota > Metazoa > Chordata > Mammalia > Rodentia > Petromuridae > Petromus > Petromus typicus. Next base: position 1,207 of record PVIR01013986.1, on the reverse strand, counting down.
CTCTTTCTTTTCTTTTTCTTTTTGGATTGAACACATGACCTTGTGCTTATAAGGCATGCGTCAACACCACTGAGCTAAATCCCTGGCAAGATTTTTCTTTTTTTTGGAGCAGATTCTTAGTGTGTAATGCTAGCCAGTCGTGAGTTTGCTATATATCCAGGCTGACCATGAACTCATGATCTTCCTGCCTCAGCCTTCCACATGCTCAGATTACAGACATGTGCTAACACATCTGGCAATATAGTGACATTTTAATGTCAAGTGTAGAAAGCCTCCATTCAGGTGATCTTACTGGGTACTGCATACCTTTGGAATAGTCTCAAAGCCAAATTAATTTTAGTTTACTTTAAGAGACAGTTATTTTATATCAGTGCTTAGATTTTTTACGTATCCATTGAACAAATAATAACATGCCTCACAAATTTGTAAATGAAAAATTTTATTCAGATGTAACTCATATACTATGAAATTGACCCCAATAAAATGTGCAGTTCAGTTATTGTTAGGATATTCAGAATTTTGCAGCCATCACTACAGTTTCAGAACATTTTTATCAGTTCAAAAGAAACCTTCTACATGTTAGCTATTAGCCTTTAGCCCCTCAACTCTTGCAATCCCCACGATTTCTTTATTCAGGACTTTTCATATAATAAGTAGAATCATACAGCATGTGGCCTTTTCTATCCGGCTTCCTTCATTTAGCACGTCTCCAAGGTACTTCCATGTTGTAGCATATATCACTACTCGCTTCTTATGTCTGGAAAATATCCCATTAGATTGATACATATGTACATTTTATTCATTCATTCATCAATTGATAGTTATTTGTGTTGTTTCCATTTTCTTCACACCCAGGAACTTATTCTAAGAAATCAAGAGAGGTAGTACATTAAGAAATGGATTGTACCAATTGTGGCATTTTAAAAGTAAAACACTGGAGGGCCGGGGAGTTAGCTCAGTGGTTCCGGCGCCTGTCTTGCAAGCACAAGGGCCTGGGTTCGATTCCCTGGTAACCACATAACAATACTGGGTGTGGAGACCCACACCCAGCAGCAACCAGTACCACATACCACAGTGCCGGGCATGGTGGCTCACGCCTGTCATCCCAGCACTCGGGAGGCAGAGGCAGGAGGATTGTGATGTGAGTTGGAGGCTGAGCTCAGGGCCAGCCTGAACCACAAAAGCGAGACCCTGTCTCAAAAAACCT
>PVIR01013985.1:0-40869 GCA_004026965.1 Petromus typicus | reverse complement strand
ACAATCCTCCTGCCTCTGCCTCCCGAGTGCTGGGATTACAGGCGTGAGCCACCACGCCCGGCACTGTGGTATGTGGTACTGGTTGCTGCTGGGTGTGGGTCTCCACACCCAGTATTGTTATGTGGTTACCGGGGAATCGAACCCGGGCCCTTGCGCTTGCAAGACAGGCGCCAGAACCACTGAGCTAACTCTCCGGCCCCTGTGTTCAATTTTTTAATTGAATTCTTTATTGGTATACGTTATATATACATCGTGATCACACTCAACATTGAGAATTTGTACCAGTCTATGACACAGTTTAATCCTCATGTTCCCCATTTCCCTACCCACCCTACCACCCCCTCATATGTACATATGTTTTGTTTCCTTTTGCAACATCACATTTTTTCTTTCCCCTAGTTACTTACCCCTACTCTTTTCCCTTTGAATATTTTCTATTTTGTTTTATCTATCAGACATTCTAGAAGTCATTTATCTCTTCAGATTCTCATACCAGAAAAAAGATACACCATTTACAGATCTGTGACCTATTTATTTCATTTGTGAGTATGTCCTTAAGCTATGTCCATTTCAGTATAAATATCTCAAATTTATCATTCTTTATGACAGAATAATATTCCATTTTATTTTTTAAAAAAGACATCTTCTTTATCCAGTCCCTAGTTGATGGACATTTGAGTTATTTCCAAGATTTAACTATCAAAAACTGAGCTGCTATGAACATGAGTGCACACACATATGTTGCAATGATATGAATCTTTCAATTCTTTCATGTCCAAGTAATTTTTCATCCTTTGTGCCAGCACAGCCAACAACTAGTAGTACAGTGAACCCAAGAACCTATCCATTGATCTAACAGGAGCCCTTCCAGAGAGGTGGAAGGAGCCAAACTTATCAGCACAACTGGTAATAGTCCCACTGTCTGTGAGGCTCACATCCCAGCACTGGCCACAAAGGTCAAGGTCCTAGAGATAATATAACCCTCCTATGAGCCAATGGCTTTGAGAACAGGCCTGCCAACTGTGATCTCCAGTGCAGAACTATCATCCAATATGAGCTGGATCCAATCACATTTGACTGTGACTCCAGAGGCAAGCTCAAAGACCTAACAAGGAAAAAACTTTAGCTTGCTGAAAATAGTCTTTAAAGACTGAAAGAGTGGCTTCCTCTTTCAAATGTACAGAAAGGATAGATGGATAACAATGAATCAGGCAAATGCCAGATCACCAAAGGAAACTCACAAACCTCCAATAACTGACCCTAATGAAATGCACATACACAAATTTATTGAAAACAATTAAAAATAATCATCTTAAAGAAACTTAATAAGATGCAAGAAAATATAGAAAACTAAAGGAAATTTTTTAAAATGAATGATCAAATTAGAAGTTTGATAAAGAAATAGAAACCATTAAAAATATCCTGAAGCTGCACAATACAACAACAGAGCTAAAAATTCCAGTTTCACTAGCAGATAAAAGTAGTCAATTCAAAGACATGTAATTTGAAATTAATCAATTGGATTGACAAAGAGTGATGAAAACATTAGACACATCACCAAATAAATGGATACTCAGAGAAGAAAAACAACAGGATAGAAAGCTTAAAGAAATACTGCTTGATTTTTTCACAATGGAGTTGCCACTAGGAAACATCACAAAATCACCACTTAATAAAAAGCAAAAAGAGAAGAGAAAAGACTCATACCAACACTGTCATCCCTGGACAAGTACATTCAGGCAAGTCCACCACTGCTTGTCAACTGATCTATAAATGTACTGGGAATGACCAAAGGATCATTCAAAAATGAGAAACTCCTGAAGTTGGAAAAGGTTCCTTCAAGTATGTCTAGGTCTTGGATAAACTAAAGCTGTCATGAACATGATATCATCATTGGTATCACCCTGTGGAAATTTCAGATCAGCAAGTATTATGTGACTGACTATCATGTGTCTTTACCAAAACATAATGGCAGGCATATCTCAGTCTGACTGTGTTGTCCTGTGAGTCCAACTAAAGGCCAAAAGCATAAGGTAATATCCTCCAGGAGTCTAGAGAGGTTTAAAGCCCACAGCAATGTGTCATGCAAGTCAGAATCGAGAATTTGCAGTGGGAAGGCCAAAAAAACAGTGGTAGAAGCTAGGAAGCCTGCACTAGTAGGGTGAAGGATTTGTGTTATCAGGTTGAGGAATCAACGCTGGAGCCTTTGCTTCAGGCAAAGATCAGAGCTCCCCTAATGAGAACAGCGGCTGTTTTCAGTGATAGCAAAGTCCCAAGCTCATCCTCTAATGAGAACAGCTGAGTTTGAATCAGGAAAACCAGCCATGGCAAGCTTCTCCAGTAAAATCAATAGCACACAAATTTCTCTTTCAGTTCCCTTTTTATGCTGTTAGCAACAATCCTCAGGTGGTTCTTCCATACCCAAACCATGCTAACTAGGTTCAGAGAGGCATTCCAAGTTGACTAGAAACTAATCCACCACAGTGTGAAACAACTAATTGTTGGTGGTAAAAAAAGTGGATCTCTACAGCTAAAGGAGAGATGAAGAAATCATTAAGGAAATCAATACCTAAATTAAGAAAACTAACTACAACCCTGACAGAGCAGCATTTGTGTAGTTTTCTGCCTGGAGTAATATGCTGGAGGAAGAGCTAACATGCCATAGTTCAAGGGATGATAAGTCACTCATAAAGATGGCAGTGACAGTGGAACCACAATGCTTAAAACTTTGGATTTCATCCTACTATTACCTTGCCCAGCTGGTAAGTCTTTGTGCCTGCCCTTCTGAGATGTCTACAAATTGAAATTGATATCCCTTGTTCCTATGGACTGAGACTGGTATTGTCAAACTCAGAATGATGGGATGAGGAAAAATGAAGCCCAAAATGGCTATGCTACCATTCAGGCTGGTGGGGGGTATGGTTTCTGGGCTACATTAAGTACAAGTCAGCAGAATTCCAAAGCAGGTGCACCTTGAACGTTCCATGTAAATAACTTGTATAACCAATTACAATACTGGCACATAGCCACTATTGTGTATTTTTACTGTAAACCTGGACTGCCACAAAGGCTATCTGGGGAACTGAGTGCTGGCTAGGAGCAGCTGGACAGATAAGATGAACTAAAATGAGCTGTGGAGCAGCTAAATAAAAATGTCTATCCCAGCCCACAGCTCTGCATTCAGGCTCCCCAAATCTCAAGTAAAGCGTCAGTTTGAACTGGTGAAATTGAACTGGCAGTCAATGTCACAATTGAAGTAAAGTCTGTTGAAATGCACTATGAAGATGTCAGGGACATTCTTCCTGGAGATAATTCTTCAGTGTCAAGAATGTGTCAAAAGATTCATTGTGGTGATGTTTCTGGTACCACAAAACTGGAAAGCAGTTGTCTACACTGCTCAGGCAATTATCCTGATCCATCCAGGCCTAATCAGTGCTGGCTATTTTTCTATAGTGGGTTGTCACAAAACACACATAACTTCCAAGTTTGCTGAGGTAAAAGAAAATATTGATCATTGGTTTGATAAGAACTTGGAAAATGGCCCTCTTAAAATATGGTGATTTTCCATTGTTAAGATGATTCCAAGTAAGCACATATATGCTGAGAACTTTCCTGAATACCCTGTTCTGGGTCATTTTATGAGACAGATTGCTGCTGTATGTGTCATCAAAGCAGTAGACAAGAAGTTTACTGGAGCTGAAAATGTCACCTAGTCTGGTCAGAAAGCTCAGAAGGCTAAATTTATACTATCAGTAACACCTGCCACCATAGTCAATCAAAGGTCAAAGAAGAGTCTCAGAACTGTTTGTCAAAGTCAGCCATTAAGATTAACATTAATAGACTGGTTAATGGTAACAGTGCATTATAAATCCTTAAGAAGTATCATGCTTATATCTAGATTTCCCAAGACCTCTGTGGTTAGAGGTAAGGGTTTTTCAGAGGTAACTGGAGCTAGTGTGTGCAATGCTAGAATTAAGGGTATGTGATTACTGAATTAGTCCACTGCTTTCTTTGGCATAGTTCTGGGTAGGATTAGGGTGCCCCACCATGGGTTTGAGCAGGTAAGCACCCTTAAGGCAGGTAGCCTGGAAAAAGTAAAGAAAGAGGCACTTGTTATTTATTGCTTGCTCTGCAATGTTCCCCTGCCATCCCACCCTGCCTTGGAGACAGTCAACTGTGAACTGAAACCTCTTCATACTCTACAAGCTACAATAAACCTTTCCTCCCTTAACTTTAGGTGTCTGGTATTTTGTCTCAGCAACAAGAAAAGTAACTAAGACAAGATGGGAAGGAGAATGGTGTGTGTGTGTGTGTGTGTGTGTGTGTGTGTGTGTGTGTGTGACTGTCTGTCTGTCTGTCTGTCTGTTTTCAGTTATTAGTTTTTGAGACCAGTACTTTTTAAGGAAAACAATGACCACAAGTCTGTCACAGAATTTTGAGACCTCATTAAAACAATGATGAATGAGAAAAAGTAAATACTACCTGAAAATTTCCTAAATCTTAGGAGGCATACAGACACAGATTGACAGAGTAATAGGCACTTAGAACATTCCATATGAAGTAGCAGACAGAATACATATTCTCAAATGCGTAAGAGCCAAGATTCAGAAAGCTTGAAGAAGCCCAGGTAAGATCAATCCATAAAAGGATACTCCAAGATACATTACAATCAAATTGTTAAAACTCAAAAAGCAAAGACAAAAATCTTCAAAGCAGCAAGAAGAAAGTCATGACAAATAAACGATCTACCATAAGGCTATCAGTGGACTTCTAAACAGAAAACTTGCAAACCAGAACAGGGTGGGATGATGTGATCAATGTGATGAAAGAGAAATGCCAACCAAACTATTATACCCAGCAAAACTGTCATTCAGAAAAGAAAGAATGTCTTGTTTGACATTCCATGAAAAACAAAAGCAAGATCATTATTGAAAGACTAAGTTTACAAGGAAAACTAAAGAGAGTTCTTTGAATACAGACAAAAGGACAATAAGTAGCAATATAAAAATATATTATGAAATTCACAGGTAAAGATATATTGTCAAATTCAGAGTATTCTGATACAGTAAAGGTGATATATAACTATACAACTACAAAAGATTAAGAATGAAATGTATTAACAACTATAGCTGCAAACAACTAGTTGTCAAATACACAGCAAAAATGAATATAAAGTATGGTATCAATGGAATAAAAGTGAAGAGTCTTTGTGATTGATAGTAAAATGCTATCAGTTAAAATTAGAATATTATAATTGAAAAATGCTTTATGTAAATCTCATGGTAATCACAAAGAAAAAAATCACCAGTGGATACACAAATGATAAAAAGACAGAAGTCAAACCACATTTATTACTACAACAACGCAAGTCACAAAGAAAGAGAGTAAGATTAGAAGAGATGAACAATATCAGACTACAAATAAAAGTCAATAAAAACTTTTTAAGATATCAACAATAAGTCCTTACCTATTAATAGTTATTTTAAATCAAATTATTCAAAACATATACAGTGCTCAAATGGACTACAAAAAGAAAAGGAAGATGCAACAACATGTTTCCTACAGGATACTCACTTTAGAACCACAAAGACTAAGAGCGAAAGGACAGAAAAATATATTCCAAGAAACAATAACCAAAATAAAGTAGATGTGGGTACACTTAGACAAAATGAACCTTAGTAAAATGCTATAAAAAAAGAGAAGATGAAGATCATTATATTATGATAAAGGGTTCAGTTCATCAAGCAAATACTATTTACAATTACATGTACCCATCATCAGAGAACCTAAATATATACAGCAGAGATTAATAGATCTGAAGGCCAAGATAGAGCTCAATACAATAATAGTAGATGATTTCAATAATCCATTTTAGATCATTTAGATGGAAAATCAGTACAGAAACAATGGACCTGAACAACACAATAAACCAAATAGATCTAAGGGACACATAGAACTTTCCATCCAACAGTAGTAGATAGACTAAAAATTCTGCTTCAGTGCACAAGTCTTAACAAATATATAAAGAATAAAATCACGTCAAATATATTCTTCGACTATAAAAAAAGAAAACTAGAAATCAATAACCAGTAAAATTTTAGAACATGCAGAAGAAATGGAACTTAAACAATATGCTTCTGAGGGCCGGGGAGTTAGCTCAGTGGTTCCGGCGCCTGTCTTGCAGGTGCAAGGGCCTGGGTTTGATTCCCCGGTAACCACATAACAATACTGGGTGTGGAGACCCACACCCAGCAGCAACCAGTACCACACCACATACCACAGTGCCGGGCGTGGTGGCTCACGCCTGTAATCCCAGCACTCGGGAGGCAGAGGCAGGAGGATTGTGATGTGAGTTGGAGGCTGAGCTCGGGGCCAGCCTGAACCACAAAAGCGAGACCCTGTCTCAAAAAACCTAAAAAAGAAAAAAAAAAAAAAAAAACCCACACAATATGCTTCTGAGCAACAAATGGATCAAAGAAGAAATTACAAATTTTTAAATAATTTTTAAACATTTTGAGGCAAATAAAAATGGAAACATAAAAAAGAATACTAAAAATAGTTCTAAGGAGGAGTTATAATAATAAACATATACATCAAAAAAGAATAACCTCAAATAGACAACTTAATGCTACACTTCAATGAAGTAAGAAAAGAAAGAAAGATCAAAATTAGTCGAAAGAATAAAATCAGAGTAGAAATAAGTGAAATAGAAACTAGAAAAATAATGGAAATGATTAGTGAAATTAAGACCCTTTCTTTGAAAAAAAAATAACAAGATGGACAAATCTCTCACCAGACTTAAAAAAAAAAAAAAGAATACTCAAGTAAAATCACAAAAGTTAGATTTTACAAGTGATAACAAAGGAATACAAATGATTACAGTATTACTATTAACAATCACATGCCAAAAACCTGGTTAACCTAGGGTAAATTAATTAGTTTTCTAAAGCATACAACCTGACTAGCATGAATCCACACAAAATAGGAAATCTTAAGAGACCAGTAGTGAGTAAGGAGATTGAATTAATAATTTTAAAAATCTCATCAAAGAAAAGCCCAAGATCAGATGGCTTCATGGCATCTAGGTCTGTATATCTATATCCATATAATACAATGCACTGCTATCACTACCGGTCAGTGAAATGCAAATTAAAACCATAGAGGCGTTATATATTACCTCATACGTGTTAGAATAGCTTTTATTTTTAAACATCAGTGTTGGTGAGTGTGGGGAAAAGACAGTCCTTGTGCACTGATGGTAGGATATAAATTAGTATAGCTATTATTAAAACTAAGAGATTTCTCAGAAAACTAAAAATAGAATTACTATATGATCTAGCAATCCCACTTCTGGGTATGTACTCAAAGGAACTGAAATCAGTTTACAGAAGAGATAGCTACATTCCTATGCCCACTTCACCATTATTTACAATAGCTAAGATGTGGAAGCAATCCGGACATCCATCATAAGATGAATCGGTAAGGAAAATGTAGCACAGAAATACACAGGGTGGGATACTACCCAACATTTAAAAAGGGGAAAATCTTGTCATTGGCAATGAATATATCTGAAGCCAGTATGTTAAGAGAGATAAGCCAAGCACAGAAAGGTAAATAAGAGCCATTTATATGTGGAATCTAAAAAAGTTGAACTCATGTGTGTAAAGAGTAGAATGAATATCAAAGACTGGATAGCAAGTATGGGTGGGAAAAGGAAGCTGTTGATCAAAGTGTAGAAAGTTTCAGTTAGATAAATGATATAAAACTTCAGTGCACTATGTTACAGAGTAGTGACAATAACAAATAATAGTACCTTGTATATTTCACAATGGTTGAAAATTTTCACCACCACAAAAAGAAAAATAAGTAGAATGAGACAATGGATTTACTAATTAATGTAAAATGATTTAATTATTCTATATTAGAAATACATTAAAACACCACATCATATCCCATGAACATATATAATTGTGTGTGTATGTGTGTAGGGGTTACTGGGAAGTCCACAGTATCTTTTCCTTCAGCTGTGTAGCTCTAACCCCTTCCTCCATCTTTAAAGCTTTGAGACAAGCTCTTGCTCAGTTGCCCAAATGTCACTTGAACTTGCAATCCTCTTGCCTCAACTTTCCAAGGCTCTGCGATTACAGGGAGCATTTGTGGACATTTGAGTGGGTATCCAGAAAAGAGAGTTCCAAATTGTTCCTGTTCCCTAACCTGACTTGAAGGGGGAAAAAAGGGATAATTTGAGGAAGAAGAGACAGTTTTCTTTGAGTTTGTAGCAAGACTTGAAGTAAGCAGTGATGATTCTGGGCCAGGAGCTGGGTTTCAACACATGGAATGGGACATTCATCCCCATTTCAGCTAGTTAGTCAGCAAGGCAAGGCCACAAGGGGTCCCGAAGCTGTTTAGTATGTGCAGGGGGTTGTGCCTGTGACAGCCCCAGGAGGCAGCCTTCTTCCAGCTGGCAGGGACAACAGGTGACTCTACAGAATGAAACATGAAAGGATGACTTGAACCTGGGCTGTTGATGCTTGCTGCCATGGTGTGCTATGTATAGGAGCTTCTGGTTTATGGATAAAGATTTGACCTTGTTTTTATCCAGAGGTTGATGATATCTTGAGACACCCAGAGTATTTGATATCAACATTATTTGTGTGGTATTTTTAAAAAGAAGGTTCAATTATAACGTATAACACAATTACCTGTTTTACATCATGAGGGAATGCTACTATAAGTCAATTTTCCAAATAATTGAAAAAGCTTTTTAAGATTTAACACATTTTAATCTCTCTAATGGAAAACTGACTGAAACGTAGTATATATACTTGACTTTATGCACTCATTCATTCATATCCTCACCATTCTTTTGCTGTACTAAGCCTTTGGACTGAAGTACATCCCCAGCCTTATTCTTATGTTTATATTTTGGGATGAGGTTACTAGTTGCCCAGGCTGGGCTTGAACTTTCAGTCTTCCTGCTTCAGCCAACCAGACTGCTAGGATTACAGGCATGTGCCACCGTGCCTAGCTATTCACTACCTTCTTAAACAGAGAGGGAAAATGAATTTAATCATTTCTGGGTGTCTCCAAATTATCATGAGTAGTGACTACATTCTGTACCTTGATGTAGTGGGACCCTTGGGATCTGATGATACACCCACAGCTGTCTTCTCCTAAAATAAATAGTCCCAGAACCACTGTTATCTGAAGTCTTGTACTCCGTTGGGGGAGTTTTCTTTCTTTCATTGTCATTAGACTGTCAGTAGACACTTCCCACTTCTTCCAGGAAGAAATTTACTTTACCCTCAAATAGTACTCATAATTTGATACTTTTATCTACTTCGGATTTAGAAATGATATAATTGTGACAATTCTAACTAAAAGTAAAAAATAAAGAAGAGAGGGGAGAGAAGGGAAGAGGGAGGGAGAAAAGACAAAAGAAAAAGAAGAGTCAGATTTGACAGATGGTTGGAAGGGCATTTTAAAGCAATGTTTGGTCTTGGTTATATCCCCCCAAACTGACGTTACTAGATGAGGGACTTCTAGAGAAGCGGTGTTTAGTATACATAGAACTGGGATGTCGAGGACAGGCAAAGAGATGATCTTAGCTCTCTGTCTTGCTCCCGTCAACATTATCTTATTCATTTCATGGAAACTGTAGTTAAGATTCTGAATTAATTACATGTAAATCAGTTTCAAAAGCATCATATGGTGGTGTATAAAATTTAATAATGCATAAAATTTATTATGGAAATTTAAAGTTTAGGGCTTAGAATTCAAACATGAATTTGTATGAAGAAGTAAAACAAAATAGTTTTGTTAAGAGTGACTTGCTTTATCACAAAAGAAAACCACCACAGAATCATTTAAATGCTATATCATTCACCACATGCAATACTTCCCAGCAAACTAATTAAGGTGGATTCTAGACTCAGTAAGTACCAAAAGGGTACATCACTGTCCCTCCCGTCCCAGCTTGCTTTCTTTTGGAAAATCAGCAAACTTCACACAGCCAGATTTCTCAAACAAGCATTATCATATTCAGAGAAGACTGGAAATCATAAATGATGTGAGCAACTTCCCTTGATTATGACAGGAAGCCTGCATATGTAATCTTTGTAGCGAATAAACATCTTCAATTTCTAGTATTATATCATCCAATTCCAGGAAAACATTACCATAATATGAAATAGATGAGAAAGTAAATAGCAATGAGAACTATTTGGCAATGAGAAATACTGGATTTTCTCTCTTCTGAGTTGGGACAACCTGCCTTAGTGAGAAAAGCTGATGTCAGTGGTTCTGCATTCAAATTTCGTGCCTATGTGGCTTTAGCCAAGTTAGTAAATCTCTCTGAAACCCAGTCCCTCTGACCATCATGCAATGGAAACCTTGCTTCCTTTCCAAGGACAGTGTAAACTTAAATGAGATAAGGTGTATTTAGCACAAGTCTTTACCCTGTGTCCTCTCTGTTTAGGAACAGTGGTCCCACACTCATTTTCAGCTCTCCTTTTAGTTCTTGCCCTTATAAGAGACTCTCAACTAAAAAGCTAATGGCTGCCCAAGACTTCTCTCTCCTTCACCATACTGCCTTTGAATAACTGGTATCTCAGTTACGAGTCAGATGCACTGGCTTTAAGTTCTTTTGAGTCGCATCTATTTCACAGTGTATACTTACCCCATCCTGGTGCCTGCTCAATAGACTGAATCTATCTTTGGGGAAGAACTTGTAATTTTTCTTTGGAAATGATATATATGGAAAAAAGAGCAAAACCCCAACAAATAGCTCAGTTAGGTTTCTGCTACTGCTTTTGATAAAGATGTTGAATTAGGTCACCAGCTCTTGTGTCACTGGCTCTTGTTATTGATGGCTTTTTGTGTCTGGCTTTTGCTCTGCTCATCATCTGGTATTAGTCTCTGGATTTTTCCAGTGAAATCTTGAAGATGTCTCATGTGATCCGACCACCACATCTAATAACAGGCAACATTGAGAGAGCCCTGTTATCCCCATGTTACAGGTAGGACTCTAAAATATGGGTTTTCGAGTCCTCTGGGGTATTCAAGTCCTCTGCACGATGTTAAATATAAAGGGAGAGGTAGCACAGGACTAGTTTGAGGTTCGGCTTATACTAGCTAACCACTCCTATTAATCTAGTCCTTCCTCAGTTTCAGTCTGACCAGTTACCTATGGAATCTTCACTGAATGCCATTTGCCTACTTGTTTTTCTCCTCTGCGCTATTGTACACTTGGTACTAATGCTTTCTCTCCCAAAGCATGGCAGTTTGGATTGCCAGAATGGGTCAGAGTTCTCTCTTTCCTTTGTGTATTGAACTATGTCAGAGAAGAATCAAAATTCCTATGTCCCCCAGAAAGTTCCAAAAAATGTTCTTCTTAGACAAGGCTGAAATTCAGCAAGCATGACATGGCTCAGGACAGTTGGCATGTCGTGATGTCTGTCAATGTTCACACTAGTCTAGATGTTAGATATTTTGTATATCACCCCTGCTACTAGAGCTACCTCTCTACAGAACTGCATGATAAGCGCCATTTGAAATGTGCCTGCAAGTTCAACCTATAGCAGAGTAACAATGTTGAAATTTTAGTAAGTCACCTATTCTTTTGCAAGACCCAGGTGGACCTGGATGCCTGGTTAAGCTAGCAATATAATATTCATTTCAGTTTTTCTCTCAGAAGATTCCTTAGTTTTTATGCAAACATATTTCTGCTGCTCTATCTCCCCCTACTAGACATGTCCAGACCCAGCTGAATATTAATGGTGTACACATTTTGAGATCATTTTGGACACACTCATTCAGCTGATTATTTTTCAAAGACAAAGGTGCAGGAAGAGATCTTGAAAGGATACAGGAGAGGAGGTGGGAGAGGGGTAAAAACAAGACTTCTCTCTATCACAAAATACTGTGCTTTTGATTTTTAATTTATGTAAGGTAAACCTCTGTGTTAGGTACTATTCTCTCATTGTTGAAACAAAATACCTGACGTCGAAAGTTAAAAGAGAAGGGATTTATTTGGCTGAGAGTTTGTAGAGGTTTCAGTCCATAATGGGCTGACTCCAAAGCAGGAATGGCCAACAGGCATCACAGAAGAGAAACATGGTGTGCATAAGGCAGCAAAGGCTACAAGGGAGAGGGAGAGAGACAGAGAGAGAGAGTATGAATGAGAGACTTAATAGCATCTCCCTGCATCTTTCATCTTATTCAGGCTACTTAGGGTGGGCAGCACTCACATCCTTACTTCTAGTGCCTGTGAGCCTAGCACTGCATCATGAGTCAGTTCCAGCTTCACAGACTCTAAAATAAGCCGACGATCACATGAGGCATTAGGGGGGACATCTAGACTCAATCCATTAAAATTAATGAAATAGTGTGGAGAATGAAATAATGCAAAGAACCTACCAATTTTTAAAAAAAGTGTGTGTGTGTGTGTGTGCGCGTGCGCGTGTGTGTGCACATGCATGTACACACATATGCTGTGGGGGCAAGAATTTTCTACCTGGGCCAGGGATTTAGCTCAGTGGTTCCTGTGCCTGTCTTGCAAGCGCAAGGGCCCGGATTCGATCCCCGGTAACCACATACAATACTGAGCATGGAGACTCACACCCAGCAGCAACCAGTACCACATACCACAATGCTGATGGGTGTGGTGGATAACGCCTGTAATCCCAGCACTAGGGAGGCAGAGGCAGGAGGACTGCTGTGATGTGAGTTTGAGGCTGAGCTCAGGGCCAGCCTGAACCACAAAGCAAGATCCTGTCTCAAAAAAAAAAAAAAAAAAAAAAAAGAATTTTCTAACCTAGAGCTTGGTTCTGGGGCAGTCACAAAAGCCAGGTGCGCTCTGCACATTAAGTCAAGATGTATAACTCAAAGAAAGGTACATACTGTTCCTTATCTTTTCATTCTCCCAGTTTTATCCACCTCCAAAATCAGGTACATCACTACAGCCAGGTCAGTTGCTCCATAGTATCTCCAAGAAGAAAGTAGATGAGAAAATGACACTATTGTGGATCATTACACACACAGGGAAGAGAGCAGGGGGGGAAGGGAGGGAGGAAGGGGAAGAAGAGAGCAAGGAAGAGAGGGAGGGAGAGCAAACTCCCAGGCCCTTAACCTATCACTCGTTAAAGGTATGCTTTTGTTTTCTTCTGTGGCAGTCAAAAACTTAAAAGCTGTTTTTGGAAAAAAAAAAAAATAGAGGGGACTCTATTCTTGAGTGTACAGATAGCCAATTGGTAACTCAATCAAGATAAAGTTTGGCATCTTTGCTTTCATTATCTTCTGTATTACCTTAAAACTTTATGTCTGCATATACCACATTAATCATTTTTTTAAATGTCTGTCTAATTACTGATAAAATAGACAAGTGAACAAAGAAAATGTGGTATTTATGCACAATGAAGCACTATTCTGCAATAAAGGATAAACTTGAGTCACTGAAGGAAAATGACTTTGAGGTCATGTTAAGTGAAATAAATCAGACACACAAGCTTAAATATCGCATGATTTCTCTTATATGAGAAACCTGAAATATAAATAAATTAAAGAAAAAATAAAGATAATAGAAAACAGGGAGATCTTTTCCAAAAGAGAAGAGGACCAAGAGATCTCTGGAGGGAGGGAAGGGGAAGGTGGTGATAAAAAGAGTTAAGGTGGGTTATGAACACACACCAACTCTCCATGATTAATGGAATCATTATATACTATAAACATGTACTAATAAAATTATTTTTTAATCATTTAAGAAGTGTCTGTCTAAAAGTGGTAATATAAGGTTAATAAAATCTAAGTTTTCATAACCTATATCATCCCCCTTCAAGTCCAAAAGACACCAACATAAGAGATTAACAAGGACATTCAGCACCATAGGCATTTATACATTGCTCCAAACCCCCTGAAATAGTTGCTAAAAGTCCCTGGTCACTGTCCTAAATTTTCAGTCACCTGAACTCAGCAGAGCCTCTGCAAAATTGAGACTGTCTCATAGAGAAACAATTATGTCATGGAAACCTGGATTGCCCTCTCAGGCCAAAATGCTTTCTTCAGACAAGATAAAGATCAGTCATAACTTAGTCAACCTGGTAATCACATAAAGCTGATTCTTTCCTTTGGCTGACCCCTTGATCTCTATCAGAGCTATGCTCCTTCAACCGAAGTTTGAAGTTTCTTTCCCATTTTCTTTACTTTCTAACTTCCAAGGCTCTCACTGACATCCAAAATTATTTTCTATGTCAAAGGTCAAGGTCCTATCGACACTGAGTCAAAGTCTCCATCTTCTCTTTAGAGGGACCTCCTTGGACTCTTTTCTGGTGACAGTTCTGGTACTTTCTCCTTGTGGTACTAAATCCCAGGAGTACTGCCTTCCTCCAGGGTTTAGCTCAAGAAGTCCAAAGTAATGACCCACTCACAGGTGACATCTGTGTGCTCTTCCTGCCTGGTTCATGGAAACTATTAATGCTTCTTAGCCTGTTTTTTTGTTCTCTTTTTATGCTTTATGTATCGTTGCTGCGTATTTGGAGAAGAAATGTTTGGATCTGTGAAACTTCTCTACCAATAAAAATCCTTTTCCTGGGGCCGGGGATTTAGCTCAATGGTTCCGGCGTCTGTCTTGCAAGCGTAAGGACCCGGGTTCGATCCCCAGTAACCACATACCTATACTGGGTGTGGAGACTCACCCCAGCAGCAACCAGTACCACATACCACAGTGCCGCGCGTGGTGGCTCACGCCTATAATCCCAGCACTAGCGAGGCAGAGGCAGGAGGATTGCTGTGATGTGAGTTTGAGGCTGAGCTCTGGGCCAGCCTGAACTACAAAGCAAGACCCTGTCACAAAAAAAAAAAAACCAAACAAACAAACAAAAAAAACCTCAGTATACTAATAGCTACTACACATTTCTTAATTGATAAAATCTAAAGTGTGTTTCTCTACCTTAATTCTCAGTATAAATACAATATTGTACAGGATTCAGAATGTCATTTATTGTAAGATGTACCTTTATTTAACATATCATTAAAATGCTACCAACTGCACTTGAACTTCCTTATTAGACTTCCTAAAAGATGCATGTTGATTTCAAAGATATTAAAATGTGAAAAAATGTGCATCTTAGAGTAGATAAGACATAGAATTATAGATGTTGGCTTGCAAGACTAAAAGTATGAATTAAACGTGTACTGACCAGAAGATATTCCAAAAATCCAAAGGAAATGTTTTGCCTAAAGAAATGCCAAGCATAAGTATTCAGCTGATGCTTGTGAATAAATGAAATTTTTATATGACATGTGATGATTAATGTAATATAGATGAAAGTGTGCAAAAAATTTTAGTTGTTAACCTTAGACTAAGTCTGGCCTTGTATCTTAATATTTAGAATGAAAAGATGTTAAAAAATAATGAAGATACAACCCAGTCTGTATAATTTATACTCTAGTGAAATAGACAGATATTTCATTCTTTGTCTGACAGAGGACAGATTAGGGCTGAAGGTATAGATGAAGGGGTCATCTTTAGAGAGATATCAGCTGAAATTGTGAGAATAGATAATGCACCAAACAGGCTTGCAACATGAAGAGAGGGACAGGGAAGATCATAAGAGAGTACCTATATGAGATAAGGAGAGGATCCAGTGAGGAAAATCAAGATATGGGTTACAGAGATAAGAGGAGAAATTGGAGAGCAATTTGTCACCAACGCCACAGGCAAAGATGGTTTTTGAAAAGAAAAGAATGATCAACATCAAAATGCTGAGGGATGAGCCAAGATACAAAGTGTAGATGTCGTCACATCTGGCAGTTAGGTCATCCGTGACTTCCAATAAACTAATTTCAGGAAAATGATTGGAGCAGATGTCAGACTAGCGAGTTGATAAGTAAACGTAAGGAGAGTAGGAAAAGCTCGTGAAACAGGAGAGAAGAAGCAGGTAAAATAGGAAGTACAGAAATAGAGCTAATGGATACAAGGGGAAAATAAGTATCTAAATTCAGGGAAACAAAGTGAAGGACTCAAGGAATAGATGCAGGAGGAAGACAGGCTGGGGAGGCAGCTGGACCGCAAGGCAGGAAGCAGAATTAAAGGCCCAGAGAGGAAAGGCAGAGAATGGGAAATCAGATCCGAGCTCTGTCCCGTACTGTGAGAATTTAGGAAAAATTACTTAATCCTTGCTCTATAAATATTAAGAAAAAACCCTCAGAAAGAAAGAAAATATAAAAAGACATTCCAAAAGCATATCTACAGTAAATATGATATGCTTCTGAGAGCTTTTTCTTCTTATGATTTTAATGTAGGCTGATGACATAAGTCCAAAGCACAATTCTAGGAAAGAATCTTACAAGGGGACAAAATGATGAATTTCAAGCCCATGGCTTTCTGACAGTTTGGCTTTTAAGAGTGTCTAGAGGTGAAATAGCAAATGGATTTCATATTGCATGCCAATGTTGATGAGATGCCAAGGACTCCCTGAAGCACTGGGGGACAGAATCACATTTGAGCACAAGTCCAGCGTTAGCACAAGAAAGGGTTAAGGATTAAATTTGGCCAGAGGCTTAGAAGGGATAGTAGCAAGAGCAGTGTCATGTATTTGCTGACCCCAAATGAGGGGGAAAATGGTATGTAAGTATCAGATAGTTCTCCAGAAATGCGATTGAGCTTTTTGATGAGTATTGAATTGTAAAAATCTCAGTGTACATTCTCTGAGAAGTAGAACAATTCCATATTGTACATGAGAGGTAGAACACAAATTGCAGCAATCAACTACAGCCACTAGGTATGTCATCCTTTTATAAATGTTAAGACATGTGCCCAAGATGCATTAATTTAATAGAAAGCCTTGTCACTATTTCTCCTTTTCTACTCAAGAACTATGGAAATATCAGAGCTGTTGTTTCAGGATAAAATGTTCATGACCAGTGGATATGAAGCACTAAGGCCTTGATCTCCATCTTGTCCTCATGTATAGTGTACCACCCAGATTTTCCAAGAGGATTTTAACCTGAAACAAATTTTGGCTATGGCGTTGAATTTCAGGGCTTTGTGCGTGCAAGGCAAGTACTCTATCACTCTACATACTCGGCTCTTGAAAACTTCTTACAGTTACTATTTACTCAGTGATGTATCCACAGTATATGTATCTTCCATAAACGAAATGTCTGGACTGAGTCTTTTAAGACAGGAAATTTCATACATACACACACACACAGAGGGACATACACACCCCTTTAAAAGTCATGATACCATGTTTTCAAACAGAAATTCTTCTTTAATTCCACTGGCTAGAGAGGAGTTAGAGTTTATTTTCAAACTCACCTTTAAACCAACCATGAGAGCTTCATGGAGCATGGTTTGAAAGTCTTTGCTGTTAAAATTTACTACTAAATGCATCCTGGACCACTACAAAGTAATGTGTTATATCCAAATAACATTAATAACTTCAATGTAAAAGACTGAGGAGATATATATATATATATATATATATATATATATATATATAATTTTTAATGTATTCACCAAGGTAGTTACAATCATTAATATACATTTCCCAGAATCTAGATTCTTCAATCTTTAACAAAAGTATGTGGCCATATCCTTGCCTCTCTTAGGAGATGTCTCAGAAATTCTATCAAATAATCCCCGCCCCCAGGTGTTGGAGACCAAACTCAGGGCCTTGCATATGTGAGACAATCATTTCACTGCTGAGTTATAGCCTTCAGTGCCCCATAACCTCTTAAAGTTTCATAGCCAAAATTTAGTCATATGGCTATACCTAGCTACAAGGGAGCCTTGTGTGTTGGCTTTTAGCAAAAGAGATGAAATTATTCACAATGACACAGTAATACCTAGGCAGATGAACCACCACTCTCCAGTTCTACTTCTGTGCTCTGTGTTTGTGCTTAACTTTTTGTAAGGATTTGGGTTACTACTACCACAATTAGGATATAGAACAATCACCCACCCCCATCTCATGACTAGTTTACATACGGTGGTGACACCCTCTCCTACCACTACTCTGACTGGTTTCCATTACTATAGTTTTGTGATTTAATTTATGTTGTACAGATGGAACTACAAGTATTAACCTTTTGAGATTAGTTTCTTTCATTTAGTATTCCTTTGAAATTCACTGAAGTTGTTGCATCTGCTAACAGTTTATTCCTGTTTTTTGTTTATTTATTTGCTGAGTAGCATGGGTGCACCATTGTTTCATTTATACCTGTTGAAAGACATTTGGATCATTTCTAGTGTTTGGCTATTATAATACAGTATAGTTAATATTTGTATACATGCTTTTGTGTGGACATAAGTTCTCATCTACATATACATTTTTATTTTGATGATATTACATACAATATTAAGAACATTGTTAATGTTTCATCCCGACACTAAGCCATTTTTGCCTAATCTATAGCAAAGAGAACAGTACAATGGTTTAGAATGCTGTTCTTTGCCTGGGTTTAATTTCCACTTGACCATTTAAGAGTGTTGTGGCACTGGCCAAGTTACTTGACATCTCTATGCTTCACTTCTCTCACCCGAGAAAACTGGGATGAACAGTTCCTTCCTTGCTAGATATTTAAAGATTTAAAAGACTTCATGCATGTGAGTTTGCTGAGTTGAGTGTTATACACTTTCCTGTACTTAGCACCTAGTACAGTTTATAGCAGAATGTAAGTGTTTATAAATTTGTTAAACAAATTAGTTTTTAAAAATCCTTCCATCACTGTTTACTACTTTTTCTTCAAAAAAATATTTATAGACATCTTCTAAGCTCAAGAATTATACTAGGCATTGAGGATATAGTTGGGAAAAATATGTTCATTGAAATGAAACAGTGATAGACTATTTACTTTTTTTTTCTCCCAGAACTATCCTTAAGTAAAAACTCATTTCATGAACAATGCCTTTTGTAGAAATGAAATAGTAAAGATGACTAGCATATATATTAGTTTCAATGACTTTCTGATCATCATACTAATATCTTTTTAACCAAAGAGCAAAATTAAGATTAAAGGGAAGATAGCAATCTTAAAAAGAGCATTTGAATTCATTTCTTTTCTGTAGAGACAGGGTCTCACTATGTGGTTTAGACTGGACTTGACTCACTGTGTAGCTCAGGCTGGCCTCAAACTCATGGCAATCCGTCTCTGCTTCCTGAGTGCTGGGATTACAGGCGTGCACCATCACACTCAGCTTGAATTCCTTTCCTTACTGGAGCTGTTTTCAAATTCGTTGTCCTTTAAAGCAGGGGTATATACTTAATTTACTTCATGCAAGATTGATGATCCTGAGATTCTCCCTATAATAAATAATACTGGTGGGTATAACTTAGGCTATATTTTCAGATGAACTGTAACATGATTAAATCTTGCACTTCCTGAACTGTGTGGGTTGGCGTGGCTTGAAATAATAAGATTATAGGGTGGCCCTAGTATTTGGCTTAAACAGTCATGCCACGCCCTATAGCTTAATTACCACGAATTAATCAATCTTACCACAAACTTTTGACTGTCACTGACAATGACTTTATACTGAAGCAGTTTAAAATTTCGGCAGTTAAAATAACTGCTGAGTTTCACTAAGAGAACCTGTAATTTTATCCAATTTAAACTTCAGCCCTATGTCCCTTGAGGACAGAATAAATATGAATTTTTAAAATTTTTTCTTTGCTTACAGTGAGTTTTCTTTTTACTTTTAAAACTGAAGAAGATCTTGGGACTTTATTGGCAATGAATTAGTAAAATAAAAAGGCATGGGTTTTTGTCCAGGGGATTTTTAAATTATGAAATCTAAAGAAATCTCAGCAACATTTGAGTACTTCTTAAGAAAGATATTTACAGCTCGAAACTTTCCCCGCTATCCTACTGCGTCGGAGAAATACAGCAAAGTAAATTTCATGGTGATGCTACTGCCAATGCTGGCATTTTTATTAGCTCACGCAGCTATATAGCACGGTTTTAAAGACGCTCCAAAGAGAAAGGGGAGCCAGTGGGTGCCTGTGGCCGAGACCAGAGAAGCAAAAAATGGAAGACTGCGACTCTGGACGCCCAGCCCGGGAACAAGCTGGGCAGCAGCGATTCCGGCTAATTAAAGGACCCTCAAGACACTCCCCTCTCGAGGCCAGGGCCCCGTCCGCAGCGCTCGCGGGGCTGGGGGCGGGGACTAGAACGGATTCAAATGGAGAGCGGGACGCGCGCGTCGCTCAGCAGGTGCTTGGACCCGCTCCCCTGGGCCGCCTCCCCGCCCCTACCTGCCCAAGGCCGGAAGTCACCTAGCGGGGAGCGGCCTCGCTATTGTCAGGGCGTCCGAGGCGCCGAACACCAGAAGTAAATCTCGGGCGCTGTGTGGCCTTTTTTTCCTTTTCTTTTTTTTTTTTTTAAATCGTGCTATAGGGAAGCCAGAGCAAAGCGCGGAGGGGAGCAAGGCGAGAGGAAAAACAAGGGTGGCAGAAAAGACGAGCGCTCCGCACGATATACTTTTTAGTCGGGATACGCTCCGCGAGGGCGCTGAGAGACGACAGCGCATGCGCCAGACGTGTTTCAGGCGCGAGGATAAAGTCGCGCATGTGCACAGCCGACGCGGAAAAAATGAAGCTTAGGGGTTGACTGGCAGGTGGAGGACGCTTTAGGTCCCCCAAGGGCCGCCGCGGCTCTGGTGCGCGTGCGCAGTGCGCACGAGAGGGTGGAGCTCTTTCGAGGGGCCAGGCAGCGAGTAGCTCCAGCCTCGCGCGCCCCCTGTCGTGCGCCCGGGGAAGAAGCGGGAACGGGAGGGGGCGGAGAGGGGGGGAGGGGAGCAGGAGCGAGGGAGGGTTTATCGACCGGGCGATTTTGGTTAAAATATTCAAAATGGCGGACGGAGGAGCAGCGAGTCAAGATGAGAGTTCAGCCGCGGCGGCTGCAGCAGCAGGTAATCATTACAGCATTTTACATATTCATATTCATACTCAAGCCCGGCTCCCGCTGCCGCCCCCCCCGCGACTTAGCATAATTTATTAGTACTCAGGATTATTATAATTAACGGCGGGGAGATGGGGGGCCGGGGGAGCGCGGAGCCCCCGCCGGGCGCCGAGCGGAGGGGAAAGCGGCTCGCCGCGGCCGGGCGGAGGGGGAGACCCGGGCCGAGGGGCCGCGGCCCGCGCCCGCCCCCGGCCCACCCCGCCGGCCGGCCCGGCCCTCCTCCTGCGCCCCGCCGCCGCGCCGGAGCCCGAGCGCGGCCGCCCGCGGGTCCGGGCCGGGAGAGGACAATAAGACGCTTTCCATATTCATAGCAGCCGGCCGCGGGCGGGGCCGGGCTGGGGGCGTGGAGGGCCGGCGGGCGGCGGGCACAAAGCCGGGCGGGCGGCCGACCTGGGCGCCCGCGAGCCGGGGGTCACGGCCCGCGCCCCGCGGCCGCGCCCCGCGGCCCCCGGCGCGGCCGGACCTGCGCGGGGCCTGTGTCCGGCGGCGGGAGTGCCCGCGCCCCGGGGATGGCGCCCGGGGGGGTTCCCCTCGGCCGGGCTCCGTCCCTGCCCTCGCGCGGCCCGGCAGCCCCGGGCCCCTGGCTGCGGCGCCGGGACGGAGCGCGGGTCGGAGGCGGCGGCGTGTGGGCGGCCCCCGCCCCTCCCCGCCCCCCTCCGGCCGGCCGAGGGGCGGACGCGCCGGGGGCCCGCGGAGACCGCGCCCGCGCCGGGCCGCGCCCCGGCCTCTCCCGCGGGGCCCGGCCAGGTGGCCCTGGCGTCAGGTCCCCTCCGCTGCTGGGGGCGGGCGGCCCGGGCGCAGGGTCCCCTCCCCGGCTCCGCGCCGGTCCCGTCTCGGCTGCTGGCTGCGCCTTCGCCGCTCCGCGGAGCCGGACCTCTTCTCATTTGAATAATGTCTAATTCGGGGAGGTTTATATTATTGAAATGGCCGCCTGGCTTTCCCCGCCTCTCATGTTTAGTAATTCAGACCTTTAATAACAGCCACTCACAGCCCAACGCCGTGTTTATATTTTACATTCGCCCCATGTGCTTTTGTGGTTCGATATGATTCTTTTTTTTTTTTTTTTCTTCTTCTTCTTCTTTCTTGGCAATCCACTGGGCTCTGAGATCAAACCCAGCCTTGGCTGGGAAGAGAAGGGGGAGCTAGGCCTGGGCTGCTCCTGGAGTTGCCTAGGCCTCGTGTTCTCTGCTGTTTGATTTATTTACTAATAACCAAAATGACTCCCCCACCAACTGCCACACGCTTCCCCTCCTCCGCGGGCAAAACACACCCTCTTGGGGCCTTCCCAGCTAAGCATCAGCTCTGTGGTGGCTTCTTTTCTCTTAAAGAGACTTTCTTAACAGTTTGCAGTAGTGTTGGGTCTTAGGGAAAAATCCGACTTCTTATTTCCAGACGCTGTGAATTCTGTTTTGGTTTAGTACAGACAAATGACTTTGTTAGAGGGGATAGCGTCCCCCTTTCCCTACTCCCAAGTTAAACACTTTCAGGCTTTTTGCAGGGATCTGAAGTATTTGTAAAACCAATGCAGCCACCCCCCTTCCCCAGGAGTTTTAAGCGGCTGGGTATTTATAAATTCCAATTAATAGCACTTTTCATAATTTCTCAGTGGTGCTCTCTTTCCAACCTCTGCATTCTAATTTTAAGTGAGGCCGATAATTTTGTACTAACAGTGTCTTAGCCTTGCTTATTTTAATTGTAGCTCTACTGAAAACAGAAATGAGTTTTGTTTTCTTTGAGTGTTTATGTCATGGTTAAATGACTGAAAATAGAATAAACACATGCATTGTTCTGTCCTGATCTTGGGAGTCACTCTCCTGCAGCAGACCCAGCCCTCTGCTTCCAGTTGTCAGAATCAGTGTTTTATCTAAACTTAGGGTAGTTGTTCTGTGAAAGCAAATTAACTTTTACTCTGTGATTTTTGGTCTTCTGTGGTAAGGATTGGTTTAATATTTTTATTTTCTGCAGTTGTAATGCTTTTTTTCCTCCCTAGTTGTGTTGCCTTTTGAGAAGAGTATTCGAGGGACGATATTTAACACCTCACGAATGTGTTAGGCCTTTGCAATCATATAAGCCATGCTGTGGAGAATGGCTGGATACATACTATGTGGACCATTAGTTTTCAGTTTAACTTGAAGCAGATTTCTAGTTTGTATGGACTAAAAGAAAGTAATTTAAAATACTACTTCTCACCATTATTTCCCCTCCTGGATATCCAGTAGGTAGACTCTGAAAGCAAAACAGCAGGGGAAAAAAAATAGTGCAGCGATCATGAGACTGTTCATGTGAATGACTGCTTCGGAGACCTGAAGCATAAGGTTGGGTGGACAGAAAGCAGTAATATGATTTCATGCCTTAAATAGCATATGTTTTTGCACCCGATTCCCAAGATGTGGTCAAACTGATGATGTCATTGGACAGAGGACAAGGTGCAGTTAATTTGATTTATTGTCCTGAGGTGAAGTATAGCAATGAAGCCTTCTCATAGGGAAACCATTTATCTCAGAACAATTTCCTTTATAGCTGCAATTTAACCACTACTGAAGCTTGTAGCTGTTTTATCCAAGATGATAAGATTCACATTGTATTTCAAAAACCAAATTTCCAGTAACAAACTTAATTTCTCTGTTAAAGTTTTTGTAATACAGGAAAAAGATAGGCATTGTTTACTGGCATTATATTTTGATTGGTTTTCCATGCTGTAATAAAAATTATTTTCCTTGTATTCTCAGACTCAGAGAGTATGGATTGTAAATAAGGACAATCATAACAGGGACCTGTGTCCATTATTTCAGGAAGATTTGTTGTGATCCTCCAAACTCTTTTTAAGGTTTTTGTTTGTTTGTTTGTTTGTTTTTTGAGACAGGGTCTCGCTTTGTGGTTCAGGCTGACCTTGAGCTCAGCCTCAAACTCACATCACAGCATCCTCCTGCCTCTGCCTCCCGAGTGCTGGGATTACAGGCATGAGCCACCACGCCCGGCACTGTGATATGTGGTACTGGTTGCTGCTGGGGTGAGTCTCCACACCCAGTATTGCTATGTGGTTACCAGGGATCCAACCTGGGCCCTTGCGCTTGCAAGACAGGCGCCGGAAGCACTGAGGTATGTCCCCAGCCCTGATCCTCCAAACTCTTACAAGAATTCCTTAATTTAATCAAAACGTGGCCCAGGATACTGAAGAAACCATTTGCCTTAGATCCTATAAAGCTGAGTTGAAGGGAATGGAGGGCAATATTTATTTTTTACATTGATATCTCTGTTCAGGAAAAGGTATTTACATGAAAGCAGATAGTTTGAAAGTCATTTTTAATGACATAATTCAGAATTTGGGATTTATCTTTAGTGTGAACAGGTTTGCCTTGTGATTAGTGATTTCTATAATTGTTCTGTCACAAGGTAGTGAACCCACTTACAATTTTTAGTACATTAAATTTTCTTCTTGGTCATTTCTCAGCACATTTTAGACAGTTTACTTAAGGTGATGTTTAAAATTGCTCTCAGAATGTGATAGCATTGCCATGCCTTAATCCTAACCCTAGTATGTGACCCATGCTTAGTGGAATATTTTAGGTTCCTGTTGAGCCTTCTATAAGCTGCTTTTTACATCTGTCAGGTGGCTTCCTCCAAGTTTCTAGAAAATCCACTGTCACTTCTTCACTATCTTGTCCCAACCATTATAATGTTGCTTTTGAATTAAGATCTCAAACATTCATATGACAGCTGACCAAATGTTTTTAATTTCTAAAGGTTTGTTCTGCTTCCATGCTATTGCTGTAAAAGTAATTTTTCACTTTTCCCTCCAAATTGGCTTGTATTTCCTTTCATTTTGTCATTGTCAAAGATGCCAGTAGGCAAGGGAAAACTGAAATTGCTATTATTTAGGTTTTACTAGTGTATTGTTCTCTCATATTTTAAACTTAGTATTTAACTGTATCAATAGGTAGCATAAAGCAGAAGAAATTAAATGTCTCATTGCTGCCTAGGTTGATGTAGTTGTTAATCTGTCACCTGTGTGGTCTATAGATTTGGGAATAGTTATAGGGCTCACATAGTTCTTATGAAGCCCCTGAGATTGTTGACTTGAACACTGATTATTTTAGGCAGATGTTCCTAAAAGGACAAAATGGAAAATTTGAACGTCATCTTTCATAAATGTCCCCCATTAAAATAAAATACTTGAAGTTTATCTTAAATCCATATTGCTTAATCTGGAATTTAATTGTGTTTTATAAACTGGCCATTCACTTTCATGTGTATCTTTCCTTTGTACTATATGTTATAATGTGTAGTAACATAAAATATATATCATAACATACATTAGATACATAAAACATGTTCCTTTGTACTGTGCGGCTAATTTTATGTCATAGTGATTGCCTTGTTAATGTTTAAAAAAATATATATATATATATATATATATGTATGTATGTATATATAGAAAACCCACAGTACTAATGTTTGCATTTTAGTCTTATTTTGAGTACTACTAAAAATAATCATATGCCACTACCATTAATTTATGTGTCAGTATTGGTTCTGTTAACACAGTTTTGGTGAAGAGTAATGATGTGTTTTTTCTCATGGAAGTGATTGTGTTTAGAACTATTCAAGTAATTATTGGTTAGGGAACAAAATGGGTCATAGACAAAATATGTCCCTTTTGATTCACCCAAGCTCTTGTTTCTGATGTCTCCTTAAATATTAAATGCCTGAGGAAACGTACTTATTTCTTCAAGGAGATCTTATATTAGGGATTAGAGCTGAAAGTTATGGATTTGGTTCAGTGATACATATACTTTGTTTGAGTTTATGTATCCTTCCTGAATTCTTTCTTTCTTGGGTATTTTTCCCCCTCCTATTTTCTTTTTTAAGTAAACTCTCTGGGCCAGAATTTTGCTTACTATTTATCTTTATTATATTGTCCGAGTAATACAGACATCTTTTTGAATAGTTAAAAGAGAGAACTATTAAGATTCACAGAGAATACCAGTTTCCTTATGTGTCTTTTCCTGAATGTATCTTGCACATTATTGACAGAATCTTTATTTTATGAGTAAAAATAATTGAACGATTGGGTTTTGAATTGGTTTCTTTATGCTGAAGTGTTTCTGTGTTCTAACCTGATAATTGGGCTCTTATGCTCTTTGAGCAGTAGTAACAGTGGCAATTGCCTGGCTCACCGATCCATTCACAGTATGTTTAGAATTTGGAATATGAAAATTGTTTTGAGTTCCAAGACCTCTGATTTGAAGAATCTCTTTACCTGTGATGAGTATCATTTACAGGATTCTGTGTGCTTTTGCTTAGGATGTTTATCTATTGGGCATTGATAACATATCCTTGTATACCTAGCAGCGAGTGATGGATATAACTTTTCTTTCCATTTTTTCCTTCCTTTCCATTTAAGCAGACTCTCAAGCTTTCAATGTTGCCTGAATTTTGCTGACAAAACTAGTTTGTAATTGAACAAAAGAAGAATCAGCAAACCTCTAGACTTAGCAGAAATACTGTTCAAGAAATTGGGTTTTATTTAGAGGGTATTTTATATTAGTTTTAAAAAAATGTTTTCACAAAAAACTAATCACACCCCTTCCCCATGTGCTTTCTCTTTATATAGAAAATATAATAAGAAGGGCTGTTGTATAAAATTATGTTGTGTACATCACAAGATTCATTCATACTTTTAACATGTGGTCGACCGCCTTCAGTTATGGAGTTGTAATGATAACTGTAAGTCAACATACTTTTAAAGAGAAATGTGAAATAGATGTTTGACTTTATATTTAGTACATTTGTTTTAAAGGTCTGCTTAATGAGAAACAAATTGTCTTTGATTTTTGTTTTGAGTTTGTTGTTGTTGATTTCATATTGCACAAAGTAAGATATTACAATCTTAAACATTTCTTACCTTATAAAAAGTATCTAGTCCTATGCTAGTCCTATGCCAGTCTGTTGGGATATCAAGGAAACAGAAGACTTCTGTGTAGAAGTTGGCATAAAATAAACAGGGAAGATTTAAAAATAGTCTATATACTTACAAATTACAATACTTGTACCTGAAAGAAAAGTAACAGGTAATGAATAGCAGAGAAGAAATTAGGGTGTGTGCAAGTTAACACTAACCAAAGACATGTTGAGTGTGTAACTGGAGAGTAATTCCAGTAAAATCCGTCCTAAAGCTTTTGCTTCACTGGGAGAAAAAGAACGCAGGATTGATCCCTCCTGTGTCCGTTCCTCTCTCTTTTCCTTCTTGTGGTGCCAAGGAAGGAGCCAGGGCCTCCTGCATGCTACACAAGTCCTACGAAGAATGACACCATTAGCTCCTAGATTTCAGACTTTCTGTTCTCCCACCCTCCATTCTCTCCCTTTGCCAAATTACCGCAAGCCAGAGAAGGCTTTAAGCAGAAGGCAAGATGTTTTAGGGAGGGCCTTGAAGGGCTACAGGAGTCTACAGAGATGGGAGGACAGAGAAGGCCTTTGCAGGGGAAATTGTGGTCAGTGTTGTCTTGAACAGTAAGGGATGAGGAGGCTTTTGTTCTCTGTGCTGGGGAGCTGCTGGGGGGGTTTGAACTAAAGGCTGATCTGTGATAAAAAGTGATGTTTTAGGGTTAATGTGGCAGTGTGGGCAGAATTGTTTGCAACAGGGAGAGGTTGGATCCGGAGAAACCAGAAGATGGAGATTCAGATACAGAGTTTATTGACTAATTGCTTTAAGTGATACAAACATGTAAACATAGTAAAACAATCACCTGACTACAAGAGGCTTTTGGTCCAGTAATGACATAGGTAATTCATAGTAAAAATGTTGAGGATTTTATCTAGTTACTTGACTTGGAAAAATACCTTTGAGAAAATTATTGCCTCGTCTTTGCAATAAGAACTCCTGACCAAGGGATTTGTTTTTAATCTTGTAGACAAAGAATTATCTAATGACTTAATTTTCTTTTCAAATCAAATACAGTGCTTAGATCACATTATTAACCTCAAAGGAAGCAAATAACATAGATATTTATGGTATGCATTCCTAGTACCATTTTTAGACTTTTACATTTGTTTTGCATTTCTTTTATTGATTCCATCTTTAAACTCTTATTATTTCATGTTTTATGTGGGCTACCTTACCTCCTCTCCGGAGCAAGGAAGATATAAATAAAATTACCATAACCATGACATAATGATAATGTCTGTGTTTTTATAGTGCCTTAAAGTTTATAAGAGTACTCATTTTTATTGCCTTAGACTTTTCAGGCAAGTCTTACTATACCCATTTTATAGCTGAGTAAAATAAAGCTCAGAAGTGACTGTCTCAAGACCATGTGCTTTAATAAACACTAAGTGTGTTGGGGAATAGCAGAGCTGCCTATTGAGTAGCCTATGGAATCTGTTGGTCTAAGAGTTTGGATTTCATTTGCCAGAGAGTAGGGAACCATTGGAGCTCTTGAGTTGTTCTAGGCTGTGCTCTGATCAGAGTCTTTATTTTAAATTGTTTGTAGTTATAGCTAAGAAGATTCCAAGGGATGCCAGCTTTTGAGCTTGGGTTATGCAGAGATGTGTGTCATGGACAGACAGATGTAAAGAAGATGGGGGAAAGAGCCAGTAGGAAAAGAACTGCAATTCATTTTTAAACATGTTTTTGGACACAGAATTCTGTGAAGCTTAGTAAGTTTTACGTTTCTTGTGAAAATTGAAAATATTTCAGTGAATTAGTTGTGTGGTAAATGTTGAGTACAGTAGCAGAGAAGATAGATGCACATGTCACTGTGTACAATGGACTGTTGATTCTGATCATTGTGAATTCTAGACATCTCGTTTGGCTTTGACACTAGCTTCTATGGGTATTTCCATCAGCAATAAAATGGTGATAATTCCAGTGTTAGAGGGATCCTGTGGGGAGTAACAAAATGGATAGCAGAAGCATCTTTAAAATACTGTAATAGTTTTTCTTACATGAGCACAAGAGTAAAATCAGCAGTTTTATGGCTCGTGCTGCTGTAGAGGAGAGGCTTTAGGGCTGATGGATTCTGTTGGATCCCTTATAGAGGGCCATTTCTGTGGCAGCCAGCACCCTGGGAAAAGGTATGTGTCTCTTTGATACTCTTCTGAAAACTTGATGCAGTGGAAGTGTCATACTGAAGCAAACATAAACGTGGCCTTGATTTCAGAGCATTCTACTGTGTAGCCATCAACCCTGCCTTATCTTTGACTACTTTTTAAAATAATGTGACTCAATGACTCTACCTGGGAAGTCCCCCGATTGACCCAATGCAAATACAACACTTCTTAAAATTTCTTTAATTTTTAGGAAAGTTTCCCTAAACTTTAAATACCCCGCCCCTTGGAGAGTGACTATGTTTTATCCTGAGGCTTTCCTGCGTCTTGCTTCCTACAGCCCAACCTTTCCCAGTCTTAAGACCACATGACCTCCAGGTGAACCTACTGTTTTGATTAGGCCCAAGTGTTAGAGACCTAAAAACTTGCACTCACACTGTCCCAGCCTTTTTGATGTGTGAACAGGCCTCTGGGAGATGATAGGTCTGAGTTCTGTGTAATTAATTGGCTGTGTAACTTTAGAACATTACTTCCTGGATTTTCTTTTTTTTGGCATTTGTATATTAGGAGGAGATTCCCTTTTTGTTGTTTTGTTTTTGGTGGTGGGGATCAAACCTCAAGCTCAAAATTAACTTCTTTAAAACTCCTTGGTGCTATTATTTAAAGTAGAACCATTCAGATTGAAATCTGACATAGGAGAAGGGAAATATCCTCTCTACTTTCCACAGTAGCCCTGAGGTCTTTCAGCAAAATCCTTAGGGCTCACACTTAGCAGAGTTTGAAAACTTTTCTTGTTTGTTTTAAGGAACTCATATGCATATTGTCCTGTTAATACCCGTTTTTTCAAGCCTGATCTCCTGTACTTTCTCTGATTTTAGTCTTAATTTGTATTTATTCAGTAGTTTATTTTACACACTCTTATTTTCTTTTATAATTGATTGTAAATCTTGTCCCACATAAGAGTTTGAGAGTAGCAACATAACTGTCAGGCATTTAGCAGACAGCACGTGATTGATTAAATTAGTGGTTCTCAGGCTTTGTTGGGCTAAGAATTACTCATGGAACTTCTTTGGTATGAGAAGACCCAGGCCTCAACTGAGTTTCTGATGCAGTAGAGGTTTGAAAATCCATGTTTCACAAAATTTTACAGGTTATTCAGTAGAACTAAGTGATTACTTATTGCCTCTCAAGATGATTTATTGCTTTGAATACTTTAAACAATGCTTCTTAATTCTTCCATCAGAAAAACTGGGAGAATAGCTCATTGGTGGCGCACTTGCCTGGCATATGCAAGGTCCTGGGTTTGATTTCCTACCCAACCCACCCTCACCCCAAGGCTCCACGTTGGAAAGACAGACTAATAAGGGGACTTGTTTCCTTGTTTTGTTTTAACAACTACCTATCTTTATTCTGAACAAATCATTTTTTTGTTGTTGTTTTAGCCAGGGTCTTCCTGTGCAGTTCAGGCTGGCTTTGAACTCCTGAGGATGCTCCCACTTCAGCTTCTGAAGTGCTGGACATCCGGGTGTGCGGCACCATACTCAGTCCCCAAATCACTTCCTGTTCATGCAGTTTTTATTGATAAAATTTTTCCCTTTCTCCAAGCTGCACAATTTTTCAAAACTATGATGTGAGTGAAGACCAGTAAGCACACCAGATACTTCATGGGCCTCTTGGCTTTTGAGTACCATTTAAGGTAGAACATGATAAGCTTGATGCTGTCCTTGCAACACAACCAAAACTTACAAAGTGGTTAGTTCTGAGAAGTGGGGTTTAAATTTTAAGCTTGAAACATCCTTCTACAGTGTGAATAAAAAACAGCATAAACTACTAAGAATTGTAGTACCTAATGTATGAACCTGAGTATAATTAACCAGTCTGACTGGTCTTTCTGCTTTTATTTAATTCAGCAAGTATTTATAGAGCTTCTTTTACTCTTTACCAGGCACCTAACACTGGAGTGAGACCAATTAATAACATCAGTACTGGCTCTGTTTCTGAAAGCTTAGTCTTTGGGGAAAATCATACATTAAATAGCACTGTTCATAGTTCAGGGAGTAAAATCTGGGAGATTGAGCCCAACCAGGGAGCATAAGGGTAGGTACCCTCAACTGGTTAATGAGATTTGGGAATTGATGTTTATTGAGAAATAAAGGATGAGTTGGAATTACTTAGTCCAAGTCTGGGAATAGGAGGTAGGATTAAAAATATTCTGAGCAAAGAGAATGATACACGCAAGTGTGTGGACACACACATATACACACACATAGGAAAGACAGTATTTTCAAAGAACTGAAATGTAACATAGTTGGTTCAGGAAGATTTCGCTAACATGATTTTCAGATTATGAAGCTATTTTAATGGTCTTTTACTTTTTGGTGACCAAATATGCAGTCAAAATTTGTGGTAGAGATTTAATAATTTCCAGTAAATGCATTGGCTTCTAACAATGATAATAGCATTTACCAAGTGTTTGTACCAGTTGCTATGGTGAATGCTTTACATGGACTCGTAGAGTAATCACAGTGACCTGATGGGGGTATGTGTTTTGTCATCGTCATCTTTCAGGTGTAAGGCAAAGCAGCATACATAGGGCTCTCTGACCTGTTCTGTTATGAGAGTAGGCACTTAGGAACATTATTATCTTATCCATTAACTCCTGTTACAAACCAGTTGAATTTCAAAGAATATGTCAGGTAGAGTTGGGGGCTTATAGAGTCTACATATTGACAACTGTTTTGAGTTTATACTGAGTGCTTTTGCAGAGATCCAGACTGTGTGACAGAATTAATTGTGCTTCTATATCTCTATCTTGAAATTTAGAGAAATGTATAGTTGATTACCAAACCTAATGTTAACTTAGCTTTTAAACATTTACAGATGCTGAATATAAACAGTGTTTTGTAGCTGTTAGTGTACAGATCACTGGTCCTGGCAACCTCAGATCCACACATCTTGGATTTCTGTGTACAGATGTCAAGGTCTGGATAATTTTTGTGTGGGACATCATTTAATTTTTTTCTAGTCCAGTTGGTGAGATAGGAAATTATCATATAGTTGACATACTATGTACATATAGTGATTTAATGTATCACAGGTGCTTTGTGAGTTAAAAATGATATGCAGGCAAATCGTGAAAAAATTAAAAAAAAATTTGTTTGCCATTTTTTTGTTTTCCCACCCCCACTTCACCAAGATGTTTTTAAATCCGGGGTGTAGTTTCCAGCTGAGGAAACATGACAGTTGATTGTTGTTTCTGATGAGAAGTCAGCCATTTAATGGTATTGGTTCCCACTCGTATATACACCGTTTAATCATGTTATATAGTCCTTGTTTAGTTGCTATGTTGTCTCCGGAATTTTTCCTATAAGTCACATTCATAAGTCCTCCTCCATACATACCCTTCATCCGCTCAGCCACGGAGAATGCTGTTTTGGCAGACTGCAATATATGTACACACTCATATGCCCACTACTGTTAGAAAGGAGTTGGTAACGATCCTCTGGTATTGTGAGACATCTCAAACATCTCTGTAGTCGGAGAAAATGAATTCATTTTATAAGCATTGCTAGAAGAAGTCATGGTGTGATTTCAGGGGGCTTAGACTTACAGGGGAGATTGCCAGCTTCTAGTGCTGGAATCACATCTTCATGATTATTATACTGCTGTAAGGACCAGTATGACATTGGCTCAGTTATTGTGTCTATTTCCTGGAATTTGTTCCCGTGTACATGCAAATATATATACCCACTGGTGTAAGATGCCTATACACATGTATGTTTACACATCAATATGTGTATCCCTTCCTGCATATGAACATAATTTTAAAAAAAGAATTATAGTGTACATCCTCTCATATACACAGTGCAATTGCAACATACAATGAAAGCTTTAATTTAAAAATGTATTACAGTAAAGGACTTACTGCCATAAATTTCCCCCAGAATAATTTTTGCTTCAAACATACTTGTCCCATTGTTCATGTCACTTTCTGACGTAGTCATGTAAATCCTCTTTCCTGAGTGTCATTAGTAACACTTTTGTGTTTGATGTCCTAAATTGATTTAAAACTTTTACCTTTCTTAGTCACTTTGACTTTGGGAAAAAGCAAGAAGTTGCACTGTGTCAAATCTGGTGACTAGGTGGATGAGGACACACTGCAAGCCTGCCTTTCCCCTGGATGGCCCTTGGCAGCAGCATTTGTGATATTTTTAATCATACCTCATAAAGACACTGGAGAAGACCTCCAGCAGTATTTCAGAAAATGGCAAGAACAATGGAATAAGTGTGTTAGAAGCAAGGGGGGGGGAGTATTTTGAGCCATGAATAGCAAAGTATTTTTTTACTGTACTTATTTAAAAATAATAATAATAATTTAAAAATTCATTGTATATTTTCATTGTGCCCTGTGACTTGCCTTGTTATTTATTTGTTTTGCATCATTCCTTATGTTGTTGGCTGTAAGGGTACACTATTATGCCTGGCTTCATCTTTAGCTCCCTGTTATTTGGAATTTACTCAGTTACGAAAGTAATGTTTTTTATTTGCTATGCTGTTACCTCTGGATAGTTTTAAGCCAGCCTGTGTCCTTGCCTGCCTTTCTCCCTTCCCGCCCTCTCTGCTTCACTTTATTTAGTGTAATGTCTTCTCATGACATAAATAATCACGTGTTGATTGAATTATTACTGAAGGTGGCCCATACCTGTTTAGAGGCAAATCTTTGGTTAATCAGAAAGATCTTGTGAAGCTGACGGGGGACATTTTTACTTTGTGAATTCTGATAGGACTGAACAGTGTTGATGCCTGCAGGTTTCAGTTCTTCAAAAATTACATGTTTTTTTTAAAATAAAGTTTTTCCTCAAATATTCTCTCATGTTCTTAACGACTACCTAGCGTTTGATTATGTAACCGTCTGCCAATCTGTTTATTTGGTCTTTTTAAATGCATGTTAGTTTTTTTTCCCCATTGTTGTGTTATAACCATGTACAGTGCTTTATTTTTTAAAGATAAATTCTCCTAAATGGAATTTTAGGATTAAATAATTAGCACAACTACATTCTGAGTCATTTATAAAATTTTTGATGGAAGATTTTAACTAAGTCTGTAAGCTGCCTAGGCTCGTCTTGAATTAGTGATCCTCCTGCCTCATCTTCCTAGAGCGCTGGATTGCATGTACACACCACCACACCTGGCGTCATGTTTTTTCAATGAACATCTTCTTAAATTTACTTTTTTTTCTGTGTTTTTTCAAATGTAAAACAGTGATTTATCTTTCTTGGTGCATTGAACTTATTTTAGCCTTTTCAGAATGCTTGTAGAATGCTACTGACAATTTTCGACTTCTAAATACTCTCTAGGCTTAACCCAGCCTAATTGTGCTCCTCTTTCAAGAAGCAGCTTAGGCTTGAGAGTCCAGCTCCGATCACTCCACCCCATGTCACCAGGTGCTGTGACACTGGTCCTGTAGAACCATCCCTACTTGACACAAAATGTTTCTTTCAGCATAGAAATAAGAATGAGCATAGTTTTTTGTTTTTTTTTTTAACTCTTCGTACTTTAAAGACATTTTAAGTTTTTATTTAAAGATTTGAGGAGAGGCAAAGAAAGAATGGAAAGATGACAGTTTCTTTAGTTTAGTCCTACCTAAGGAATTTGAACTGATGAGACTTACTCTAAAATCTTTTCAGTGCTGGACTGAACTAGAGTCTAACCTCCTAGCAAGCTTCAGATTCCCTGGAACACGGGGAGCAACAGATTTAAGGATGCTGAAAATAAGGAGGAAGGTATTTAACTTCTGAGCGGAGATGGCTCAACAGTGGTATGTGTGAACTGTGGTGACATGCAGCACTGACAGCGCTGGAAAGTCCCTTGATGGCGAGGGACGATGACAGTGACCTTGAAGGACAGAGGCTGTGTACCAGGAACATGTTTGTGTGTGTTGTGGAGTTTAAACAGCTCCCTAGAACACTGGATTATTTAGAAAACTGAGAGGTCAGTAGATTCAGATTGTTGCATGGATAGGTTTTTGCCCTAGTATTTGTTGGAGGGAACAGATAAGAAACAGGTTACTGTAACAGTCTTGTTTGTTTTTCCTAGTAGTACCCTTTTGTCCATTTTTATCAAATAATTTTTGTTTCCTTTATGAAATGTCAGTATGTTATTTTTACCATTTTGAGTGATGCCTGTGGAATAATAAATGTTTATAAATGTCATGTAACCTTCAAGTAAACTTGACTAGGTTTGCAGACACATTTTGTTCTGTAATTTGTCTAGTTTTTGTTCATAGAAATTAATTTAGGGCATTCTCTGATCTCCTTTTTCTCCCTTCATGCAAAAAAAAAAAAAAAAAAAAAACCCAAAAACAAAAAACCTGGTAAATGTATGATCTTAAAACTTGAAAGCAAGCAAACTTGTTTTCAATAAAAGCACAGCAGTTCCTGACACTAGGGTCAGAAGGAAATTTTATAACAGGACCCTATGTAATGGGGTAAACAGTGACCTCAAAAGTAGTCTTATTATAGATCCACTAGCAAATTTTATAATGTCTGAATAGGCCCAGTACATCACAGGAGAGCAGTGGCAGTAAAATGATGGGGTTGTTGGCCAGGACTATTCAAAATACTCTGACCTAAAAGGAGCAAAGATTTTGGAATAATTAAGATGGAGGGAGTTCATATCCTTTAATATCATCCAGAAATAATCATTTTACTCTGTGTAGAAGTCTACTGGCACAGTGTAGGTTATCAAGTAATGTTTTCAGATTCCACTGGTTTTAAAATTGTATTTCTTGGTAAATAAAGTGATCACATTGTTGGGGGAGACAAGTTGGTCATTTCAAGTGTGATCTCGAAGGTAATACTGTATTGGCAGGCCTGCTTCTCCAGAACTCAATTTCATCAGGACAGCTGCGAGTGAAACAGTTCAGGGGAGCTGACTCACGGACTTTCACTAAGGCCGTACACAGCAGACAAAAATAGAAACAATGCTTGTTTGTGTTAACTTATTATGAGAAATATAATTAGGAGGTACACTAGAATTCTTGGTCTTGCCACAGTACATTATCTTGCTTTAGAAGAAGCCAAATTATAATCATAAGAGTTGCCTGGTAACATTCTTGGTCAAGGCCAAGGAAGTTAATTATACTAATAGGATATATCTTCCCAGCTGCCTACAGTATATGCTGCACTGAACAGTGGTGAACACATTCTGAAAATTGTTCTCTAGACTTCCTTTTCCTATTCAGTTCTCTTTTCTTATTTTTTTTAAAGACAGGGGTCTCATTTTGTAGTTTAGGCTGGTCCTGAACTCACTGTATAATCCAGGCTAGCCTCAAACTTGAGACAGTCCTCCTCCTGCCTCTGCCTCTGCCTCCTGAATGCTGGGATTACAGGTATGAGCCACCACATCCAGCTTTTTTTTTTTTTTTTTTTGAGACAAGGTATCACTGTAGTTCAGGCTGACTTTGAACTTGCTGTGTATCCCAGGCTGTTCTCAGACTCACAGGGATCCTCCTGCCTCAGCCTCCTAAGTACTGGGAACACAAGCATGTGCCACCACACTGAACCTTTTAACTGCTCTTAATCCAGGCATACTTTCCCCTAAAAACATTGTCACAGACAGAAAGAGGACACGGGTGAGACAGTCTATAAGTATTTTTAGATTAGGGGTTAAAGTTGAGCTTAGATTGTAGATTTTTTGTGTGTGAGTCTTCACTACCTTGTTCTTATTTGCCATGCTACCAACAGGTAGTTAACTCTCAGTTTGAATAAATGTGATGCTTATACCTTTTATAGTTTTTACTGCTTTCCCAGAATAAAACATACACCTAAAACTGTTGTCCATAGACAATTTAAGTATAATTTTAGTTCAAATCATAGTTACACGTACACTTATAGTAAACTATTCTCATGGCTTACTGCTAGTGGTGTTGTAGTCAAAGCTGATACTTCCACTCCCACCTTGCCTTTTATTTTCATTCTAGCAGGAGCTGGGAATGCTACAAGGAAAAACACATAGCCCCTTGAATAACAATGTACTTTGAAAAGTGATCCCTTTAATGCAGAAATGAAAGTTTCTTGTCAGCATTAAATCTGAATTTAGGCAACTACAATAACTGAAGTTGACATTAGGTAAAATGACCAGGTGGCGTTGGGACAGTTGTTATCCATTTGAAAAAAAGTAAATAAGGATCACATCTTAACTCCATAACAAAAATTAATTCTAGATTCGCTAATTGAGTGTTCAGTGGAAAAACTCAGAAAGATACTAGGACAGGAGAAGCAATGATTTTTATTCATTTTAAAAGATAGGCTTTCCATTGTGACACTAACCCATGTGCTCTAAAGGAAAAGATGAAAGCTTTATAAAATATTTAGCATTCTGCCACCTAAAAGATGATACAAATAAAATTATTAGCAAAATATGTGGTAGGAAAGTATTAGCCTGTGTGAAGATTAATGTCTTACTACATTAAGTACTTTTTGACATCAGTAACAAATGGCAAACACCCTAACAGGAAAATGACCAAAGCGTGTGAATAGGTGTATCATTTAGAGTGAGGACGGTAAACACAGTAACTCTGGTTAAGACAAAACGTTTTCCAGGTCATATAGAAAACAAAGAGATGAAGTTGGGAAATGGCTGTTTTGGTGAGATGCTGGAGAAGTTAAATAATTTAATTCTCACATCCACCTTGTGAATGGGCATTGTTGTTTGTTTTGTGTGTATATGGAAATAGGAAATTGCATAATTCTCCAAAAGTTAGCAAAACTAGAAAGTTGTGGTGTTACAGTAAGTTAAGAGTGTTGATTCCACTTTTTGTCCTCTTTTTGTTGGCTCCCTTTCTTACTAGATTATTTAAGAAAGATATTTACAGCAGAAATTCTTTTGTTTTTATAACTTTGTTTAAAATTTTGGAAACTAAATGTATGTATTAGATAGTGAAATATTTTGAGATAATTATTGTCATTGATAGCCAAAGTGAATACAATGAATGAAACTTTCTGCACTGTGAACAGTGGTAAAACAAAGAGTCAGTGAACACCTTTGGAAAATGTGTATTTGTGCCAGTTTCCTGTTCCTAATAATTCTGAAAGGCTGTTAAATTTAGTACATGATAAACAGATGGAATAATAACTCCAAATCAAAAAATGTCTCCCATACTAGGTTTACTCATGTGGTGGCATGTGAAATGGTAAACCTTTGAAGACATCTCATAGTATGCTCCAGCTATTAAAGAACTGTCTAGATTGTCTTAGACAGATGAGAGAAGCAAATATATGTTTGCTTCCATACCATAGTGTTATTTCCTTACATTTGTGTAAAATTAACCCAAATCAGGAGCCACACGTAACATGTTGCATAGATGCCACTTTTCATATTGTAGAATGTAGCTTGGTTTTATGAGCAGAGAGGAAATGAAGAACTTTAAGACTTTGTACTAATCGCCTTGTATGAAACAGTATTCACGTACTAGTCTGTAATGTCTCCTTTTGCATAGAATAAATTTATCTTCATTTATTGAGTGCAAAATTCAGAAAACTGTGAGTTGTAATATAGACAGGCATATGTGTTCTGAGAAAATCCTTACATAGCTCTGTTTAGGGTTAAATATGACAGTACATATAGAATTGCTGGGCACATTGCAGAAATTCTGGAATCTATCAATTTATATAGGATATTTCTGATTTTTATGCCTTTTGATATTTGGAATCAAATAAGAACAAGTGCTGCGATTTTTCGTGTGTCATACAAATTTACAAACGTACAAAGCAAATAATACCCATAGTTTTAAAAGCTCCTTTGATTTTGAAATACCATGAATAGATAGATAAGTGATAAATTGTGTAGGTCTACATAAATATTATTTATGGTAAATAATAACCTCATCTTTAATAGTACATGTAGTTTTTAGTCTGTACAAACTCAATTCTATTTTCCTCTTTATTTCCCTAGTCTTAGGTAATTACTAGAGATGCTTGAGGGATAAGGCAAGTGTTGTTCCTTTTAGTACCTCATTTTTACATAGTGTTGCACTCGTGGTAGATATTGGTAAATACTTAATAAACATTTTTATTGGGTCACTTTAGTGATAGGCCTGACTGCTTTCATTATAACATGTCTCATGTACTTGATATTATGCCCACAACTACACACTAATGTTGACTATAGATGCAGATCCTTGTGTCCACTACATAGAGCTGCTTCTCCTTCTGCACTCCACCATGTCTGCCTCCTGTGATTGATCCAGGCTGGACTATGCCTCTGTGTCTGCCTATCATGAGTCTGAATCATCTTGCCAGCCTCCTACTCATTCTTGCTTCAAGAGTCCTGAGTGTGGGGGCCGGGGATTTAGCTCAGTGGTTCGAGTGCCTGCTTGAGCACAAGGGCCCAGGTTTGATCCCCGGTAGCCATGTACAATACTAGGCATGGAGACTCACCCCAGCAGCAATCAGTACCACATACCACAGTGCCGGGTGTGGTGGCTCACACCTGTAATCCTAGCACTTGGGAGGCAGAGGCAGGAGGATTGCTGTGATGTGAGTTGGAGGCTGAGCTCAGGGCCAGCCTGAACTGCAAATCGAGACCCTGTCTCAAAAAAAAAAAAGAGTCCTGAATGTGGGACAGCTGAGATGGCTGTTCAGCAGATCCTCGCTGAATAGGGCTGCAGTGAAGAGCCCAGAATCAGGCGTGGGGATCTGGGCCCTGGAGCTGTCGATTAGGGTACATCTTAGGTGAGAGAATGGCAGGTGAGAACGAGGAGGTGGGGGTTGTCTGGGTCAGGATCTGGGCATCTCCCCAGGCCCTCACTGAGTAAAGTTGTTTGCACAGAATTTTTAATAAGCTAAAAATTGTTAGTTTCACAAATAAATAAATGTATACTAAAGCAATATTTAGCACCATTTTAATTAAAATGATTAGTCAACATGGAAAATGATTTTCCATGTTGGCTGATGGAGACAGAATGAGTTGGGCACTCATATCTGTTAATGGGAATGTAAATCTGTATCTTAATGCCTCTCTTTCATTAGGTAGAGTGATTGAACTTCCAGAATACATCCTTAAATAAATGTCCTAAATTTGGAAAAAGTTTTATGCACAAACATTCCCACCTTTCCTCTATTTTAAAAAGATAAAATTTGAAAATAACCTAAAATTCTTTAGTAAAGTATCATCTACCTAGCCTCTTGCTGGAATGAGTAGTAACATTAAAAATCAGCAAAATAATAATAATGTTTGCTGGTGTACATTGAGTATCTTTCTGTGTACCAGAATTGTGCTAAATACTTTCTCTTTTAATCTTCACAGCCATCTTAGGAGAACAGGTTCTTTTATTACTTTTATTTTATAGTTCAGGAAACAAATTTAGAGAGCTGAAATAATTTGAGATTACCCAGCTTCAAATGGAAGAGCCAAGGTACAAAAAAACCCTAATGAGAAAAGTTATAAGGAGAGCAAAATCAATAAAACGTAAGAGAACAAATAAAGCCCTAAGATATTACTCCTTTCTTTAATGAGGGGTAAAATAGTTTAATCCCAAGTCTTATGGCACGATGTTTTAAAGTATAATAATAAATGTAATTTTGCAGTTATATTTTTTGTAACTCCAAATTTTAAAATGAATTTGATTTTAGAGAACCTGTATAAAATATTACATTTTTTTATATTCATCCCAATCCCTTCCAGCTCTTTGTCTTCCAAAGTTTCTCATTTTTTGTTTTTTGTTTCAAAATTTAGAAGACCACATACCTACTTGGGTTTTCATTTTGAACAAATACTGCTTATTAGGTTTGTATCTTTATAGTAGTTGGAATGTTGAATTATTTATAGATTCTCTCTTTTTTTTTTTTTTTTTTTTGATAA
>PVIR01013984.1:0-24756 GCA_004026965.1 Petromus typicus | reverse complement strand
CAAAAAAAAAAAAACTAGGATAATAGGTCTCCTTTGACCTTGCTGTTTCCCTGCTAGGTAGATACATGAAAGAATTAAAAGCATCATACCTCAGTGACATATGTGCACCCATGTCTATAACAGCTCAGTTTATAGTAGCTAAA
This sequence comes from Petromus typicus, assembly GCA_004026965.1. Lineage (NCBI taxonomy): Eukaryota > Metazoa > Chordata > Mammalia > Rodentia > Petromuridae > Petromus > Petromus typicus. The sequence goes on along the minus strand of PVIR01013984.1, from coordinate 24,613 downwards.
TCTTGGAAACAGCCCAAATGCCCATTAAATGGAGACTGAATAAAGAAGACATGAGATCTTTTTTTAGTAAAATGGATTATTAATCAGCTATAAAGAATAATAAATTTGAGTCACTTACACTCAAATGAATGTATCTTGAGGATATACTCATAAGTGAAATACATAGGACACATGTGTAAATATCATATCATTTCTCTAGTATGAGAAACTGAAGGTATAAATGAGTTCTAAAACAAATGACAGGCGCTGAAAAATAGGAAGAAAATGTTCAAAGGAAAAGGGAAGGGGAGGTTAGGGGAAAGAAAAGGGAAAAAAATGTAATGGTTAAAAAAAGAAACACAGCTTAGGTATATAGGAGGGTGTGAGCAGGGGAATGGAAAAAAACTGAGAGCCAAGATGTGCGAAGTACAGATACAAATTCTCAATGTTGAATGTGATTATAATGTATGTATGAAATACACCAATAAAATCAATTTTAAAATAAAAACTTTAAAAATGGAAAAGTGGATAGAAAAATGAAGATTAGACTTATAAGGTTTATTTTCACAGATTTCTCTCAATCTTAATTTTCTGTTCTTGATGAAAAAACAAAATACTTTCCAGTAGTACAGGGAGGACATCTTTGACATAGGAGATTCATTTCCCACTCTAGAAACAGAAGGAAAGCCAGAGTGGTCATCTGTTACTTGTCATTTTTCAAGTAACTTTATTTCAAAATAGTCAATATCCTAGATCTGTGTATTGTTAGCTCCTTCAGAATGATGTTACTCCAAAGTTCACTGCAGAATCCAGTGGCCTGAACAACTCGTGATGATTAAACCTGACATATTCTTCATAGTACTCTGGGCCAGAAAAGCGGAGTTAAACTTGCAACGTAGTGTAAAAGGCCGGGGTTGATGCCTCTGATTCAGCCACCTGAGAATGAACTATGAGAAGAAGTTCATAACTTCCTAGGGAAGTCTTTAATCATGCTTAGACTTATATACCATAGTTCTAATGCTCATTCTAGAAATAATATTCACTGGTCTTCAGGCACCATTTCATGTAAGAACAACCCAGGTGTCATATTCTTATGTTTGAATTGACTTGTTAGATATTTTGTGATTTTTGTAATTGTGCTATGATATTAATAAAATCATTTAAAATAACAAACTATGTAGTGGTCCCATCCTTCAACATATTTTCCCCGGGAAGAACAATAATTGTATGCAACGCTGAGGAGTTTTTGAGAAAAGTGGACAGAAGAGACAGCTGCACCAACGAATGAACCAGTAGTAGCCAAATTTATAAACGCTTGCTGGGAATGTCTACTTAAGTATTTTTGAAGACTGAGTGGTGGTAGGAGCAAAAGTTATAATAATAATTTGTCATTTTATAATTAAGAACAAATTTAAAACTTGGGTGTAAGAAGTTCATCTTATGGCAGATACTGTTTCATCAAACCACTGGTACCCTTGATAAATGGAAATGTATATGAAATCTTTACAGTGGGTTAGAGTAAGCCTGCCCTGGTCATCGCATGGGGCCCCAGTCCACTAACATATTCATGTGCTCCTTTGACACAGTCTGAGGCTGAATACGTCAGTGTTTCCCCAGTGCACAGACCCGAGCATCATCAGCACCCAGAAGCTTGTTAGTAATGTAGGTTCTTGGTTCTTGGTGCATCCCAGATGTCCTGAGTTGTGGGTTTTGGAAGGAGGCAAGCAATCAATGTTTAATAAGGCACCAGCCAAAGTTTGAGACTCGCTGATTTAGAAAATCAGTTGCATTGATAAGTTAAGCCAAATCCCAAGCTTATGTAATTTCCCATTTCCTTTCTACTATAGCTCAGATCTTGAAAATCCTCCTGGGATCTCCGCATGCCTCCTGGTCCCCAGGATGGCAATACTGGGAATACCATTAGGAAGTGGAACATACTGGGAGGTTTTTAGGTTATAGTACTTGTGAATCTTTTGAAATTTCAGGCAAAAGTTAACTCACACTTTCCTCCTGCTAATGCTATGCAGTATTACCACATTATTAACACTAACAGTACTGTTTATGGCTATATTAGAAGAATGTAGAACAATAGACTCATAGCCCCTCTTTCTACTTTGAAAGCCCTGAAATTCATAAGAATCTCACCTACTCCCACTCACTCTAAAAAATTCAGAATCATGAGCCTTTTGGCAACTCTCTCTTTATCCTTCATACATATGCATTATTAGAGAACATGTGTTGTTTAATCAAAAGATAACATTACACTGCATCATGTTCATGAGCACTGGCAAGTATTTCACTCATAAGCTGTCATTGTTAATTACCTGAAAAAAATATAAATATTCACATTTGGCCAAATTCCTTCAACTACTTCCCTCTGAATCTCTTTGAAAACAGCAGCCTGGAGCAGGATTCCCATTGCTCAACCAGACAAAGCTCTAAAATGCAGACTCCACTAACTTTAAAAAACAGTCTATTTCTAATTGGCAAAATAAGGTCACTGTTATGTGGAGGAGACAGACTTCATTATCTGTGTGGAGATGCTGGGTTTGCTACTCATGGAAACATGCCAGGAAACAGCTGGGCTTCAGTTCAGGTGGAACCTGAGTCAGACTATAGGAGTCAAATCCCAGAGCTGTCTCCTCATTGCCCCCTTAAGATGCAGACAGTGGTCCCTCACAGCGCTGCTGAGGAGCACGTGAGCTAATCCAGTCAGCTAATAAGTTCATGTGCTGCTTTACACAGTCCAACCCTTCCCTCGTCAGTGATTCCCAAGGTGCTCAAATCAGAGGACCAGCAGCACCCAGAAGCTTTTAGAAATGCAGATTCTTGGCCCCACCTATCTCAGTGTCCTGAGTCATGAACTCCAGGTGGACCTAAGCGATCTGTTCTGAATAAGTCTATCAGGTGACCCTCAAACAGCTCAAATTTGAGACTTCAAAAAATAAATCAATCACACAGTCATGAAATATAATGATATATATTTATATAACCTGTTTTACCTGTTTTTATAAATATGGTTCATCAGCTCATAACTACCATATAGTGTGACTATCATAGGTATAACAGTGTTCATGCAGGTAAAAAATATATGTTATTGTCTATTATAATCTGGACAGAGGCATAGGCAATATTCTGTCATGTTTTTAAACAATGCTCAAATAAATTCCTTTTTAACAATATAAGTAGGGCTAGGAATGTAAAGCATTTACCCAGCACATGAGAGGTCCTGGGATTAATACCTAGCACTCAAAATAAATAAACAAATCAATAAATACACACACATACATACATACAAAAATTTATATATGTGCATATACATATACATCATATATGTTTACATATATGTTTGTCACATACATATGCATATGTAATGTATACATGTATGTTTGTGATATATGTATATACACGTATGTATACATACATGTATATACACACACATATATACACATACATATATATACATATACAGATATATATTTTAGGGAATTTCTTTCCAAGATGATATGTAGCTTTTTATTTTCAATATTTTTATCTTTAAGGATTGCAGACATTAGAAATTTTGATCTTCTGGATTTCAATATTTGGATTATAGCCTTCAAGATTATGGGGTTTTTTTAATTGAAATCTTTGTTGGTACATTACATATACACATCATGATTGCACTCCACAATGGGGATTTGTACCAGTATAAGACACAACTTAATTCTCATTTTTTCCCATAACCCTACCCAATAAAATTTTTCTTTTTTGTTATAATCTCATTATTTTTCCCCCTTCACCCTATTTCACTTTGAGTATTTTCTATTTCATAATAAATAGGTCACAGATAGGTAAATATCACATCTTTTCTCTGGTATGAGAAAATAAAGATGTAAATGAGTTCTAGAATTGTATGTTATATATTGTGAAAGATTATGGTTTTTGAAATTATGGCCCACACTTGTTCAGAAATTTATAACCAAAGAGCCTACACCTAACAGTATTTTTCTATAAATAAATAATAATAGTAAATATTAATAAGGTGAACATGAGTGCCAAAACACAAAAACACCTAAGAAAGATAAAATCAGTCTCCAACACCTCACCACAACCCTTAGCACCAGCCCCTGAGCCTACGGGTTTGGCAAATACTTAGTCCAAATACACAAAGTGGTACACAACAATTCTGCTGTCTTTAAAGAAGAAAGTATAAAGTATTGAGTTCTCAAGTGCATTTGAGGCAAAAGATTTCAAACTAGACTGAACCAAACAACTTAACTGCATTCACCAACTTCATAGTTTTCATTTGTAAAATAAAATTAAGGAAACCTTTCTCACAGGCTTCTTGTAAATAACAAAACCAAACACCTAGCACACAGTGATCACTCCTTTAATGCTGGTCCTCAGACAAAGGAGTTCTTAACAAAGAAAGTGTCTGAGGCTATCGTAACACAATGCTGGCAGAGGCATCAGAAGACAGGGACCTTCTACCTCCACATGGGAAAAATAACAGTTGAAAACGGAATGAAGGAAGCTGGAGAGTACTTTGTTCAGGACCAGCCTTCCAGAACCATTCATAATCTGGATTAATGCACCCTGGGGCTAGATTCTTAGCAGATTTAGATCTTACTTTCTCAAAACCAGCTGGAAGTAAAAAAAAAGGGCGCTTTTCTCAAAAGTAAAGAACTGGATGATGTTATTTGGGGGTGAATGACTAGAATGGGAAGAATTGCTTTCTAGCCTTTCACAGACACTAGACATAACTCTTCAGCAGTAAAGATTGTCAACAGAAATTTCTTCATGGAAAGCCATGAAAAAAATGTGTCAAGATAGTGGTCTGTTTATGTGTTAGTATAACAGATAGCAGGCTGGGCAGAAATAAGTCTTGCTAAGATAGAATACTGCAAAAAGCTTATCTGCTCTCTAGATACCAAGTTGTGACCGTAAAAAAATCAAGTTAATATCACCAAATCAAGGCACTTGAATGTAGTCTGACATATAATGCCTAAAGATCTTCATTGGTAAATGATATCAAAAAGTTATAAAGGGGGCTGGGGAGTTAGCTCAGCGGTTCTGGCGCCTGTCTTGCAAGCGCAAGGGCCCGGGTTCGATTCCCCAGTATCCACATACAATACTGGGTGTGGAGACTCACGCCCAGCAGCAACCAGCACCACATACCACAGTGCCGGGTGTGGTGGCTCACGCCTGTAATCCCAGCACTCGGGAGGCAGAGGCAGGAAGATTGCTGTGATGTGAGTTTGAGGCTGAGCTCAGGGCCAGCCTGAACCACAAAGTGAGACCCTGTCTAAAAAAAAAAAAAGTTATAAAGGAATTTGCCAAGTGGCTGGTCCAGTATCATGGTGAATACAAACAAAATTTGCTGTCATGTGAATATTTAATGGACCACAGAGAATGGGTATGGAATCCAAGTTCATTTTACTCATACCAAGAACTAAAAATGATGCTTTGACATGGTAGTTACTCAGTATCTACATGCCAAATACTTAACAAAACCAGGGAGATGGAGGGAAGAATCCTGGTGGAGACCGTATCTTCCAGGTCCTGGGGATACTTCTGTGGGTCCCAAGTTGATCAGTCCACACCTTCTGTGGGTCTCACTTCTTGCTTTCGATCTTTTGTGACAAATCTCGAGGCACTCCAAGAAACCTACTGAAAATTACCAACTAACATCTTAAACACCTGCAGGTATTTGGTGAAAAACTCCTTTATTTGTGTATCTGAGGAGTAATTGTACATTACTGTAGTCTTCTTTCTCTTCACCCTAAATGGTTTAATTTCTTTTTATAAGCTATATTTTACCTGGGTAGACAGTTTCTCTAAAGGCTAATGATATGGGTCCTTCCTGTTTGAAATCCAACAAAAAACTTTCCTTGTTGTGCAAAGGACCACAAAAATCCAGTGTTGTGTCATGTGACATCCTCTTGCTTCCATCTAGAAACAGTATCTGTATCTGAGTCACCTCCTCAGTCTCCGTGCTACATACAGGACCAGTGAGGTGTCAGACAGCCTTTACAAACAACCTCATACTGAAGCATCATTGCACTGAACTAACAGAATAGAAGCCAATATTCCCACTTTCTGTTTGGAGGGAGCGACCTTTCACTCAAGTGCCCTCATATGTGTATATGTGAAGAAATATAATTGTACAAATATACAATGTATATACAAATGTGCAATGAATAAAATAGTACAAAAGAGTATGTCAACTGTGCAAATTTTTATAATGTATCCCAGATATATGCTATATTGCTTAGAAGTAAGGAAAGGATTAATTAGGTCATTAATTTAAGATTTCATGGAAAAATGTGATCTGTGCAAAGGGAAAGATGGAAAGAAAAACTGTAGGAGAAAAATAAAGACACAAATATAGTCAGAACTGATGAAAAAGAGCCTGCCTTCTGCCACTTTACAAGGAAAAGTAGATGAGGAAATCAAGTTACTCTCACCATTTGCAAATAAGTTCATCCTAGAAAATGTTTAGAGTCTAATCTGGCCTTTTAAAGAGCTCAGGTTGCGCCAGGGATTTAGCTCAGTGGTTCCTCAGGCCCAGCAGCAATCAGTACCACACACCACAGTGTCAGCTGTGGTGGCTCACGCCTGTAATCCCAGCACTCAGGAGGCAGAGGCAGAGGCAGGATGCTGTGACGTGAGTTTGGCCAGCCTGAACTACAAAGCGAGACCCTGTCTCAAAAAAAAACAAACAAAAAAAAAGAGCTCAGGTTTTCCCATGAATCTCTCTAATAAACAGAGATGAATGTTCAACAGTCTGCAAATACCTATTTCATATGGCTCAATTCACTGGACATATGACTTATCTTATTCAGCCTGACAAGCAGAAGAATGTAGATCATACCTCTACACTATCACAAGCTCATTCAGCTTTAAACATACATAAAACTATAAAAGAATGACAACGTGAAGTATGAACAAAATCAAAAGTTAAAGGCCTTGTCTCAGATTGACCAGGAACTAAATGGTCCTTTTCTGACAAGTCACTTGACCTCTATAGCCTTAGGTTTCCTCACTAGCTGGAGGAGAAAAATTCAACTAGATCAGGTATGAGTAAACTACAACATTTGGGTCCAGTGCTTATTTACAAATACATCAGACCATAACTATACTGATTTGTTAGCCTATTGTGTGTAGTTGTGTTCTAGCCATTATGGAACTAGTCAATAGTTCCAACAAAAACTAGAAGTTTATGAGGGCTAAAATTCTACCTATCTGCCTCTTTAAAAAAAAAATTCCACAGGGCCAGGGATTTAGCTTAGTGGTTCCTGTGTCTGGCTAGCAAGTGAAAGGTCTCAAATTCAATCCCCTTTATCACATACCACAATGCTGGGTGTAGTGGACTATACCCATAATCCCAGCACTCAGCACCACATAACACAGTGCCTGGCATGGTGGCTCATGACTATAATCCCAGCCCTTGAAAGGCAGAAGCAGGAGGACTGCCAAGAGTTCAAGGCTTGCCTGGGCTACATAGTGAGTTCAGGGCCAGCCTGAACTACAAAGTGAGACCCTGTCTCAAACAAAAAAAAGAAAAAGAAAAAAATGGACAATGACAGAAGTGGAAAACTATTTTATTTCTTTTCAGGTTTAAAATTATATGATCCTAACTAATGAAAAATGTGCTAATAAATAATAAGTCAGGATTCATAATAGGCATAATTTGATCCAACTTGTTTAAGAATCACAATTATTACCAAAAACTATACAGGTCAAAATAACTTAATTTGGGGTCAGGGATTTAGCTCAGTGGTTCCGGCACCTGGCTTGCAAGTGCAAGGGCCTGGGTTCAATCCCCCAGTAACCACATACAATACTGGGCCTGGAGACTCAAGCCCAGCAGCAATCACTACCACATACCACAGAGGCGGGCATGGTGGCTCACACCTGTAATCCCAGCACTCGGGAGGTAGAGGCAGGAGGATTGCTGTGATGTGAGTTTGAGGCTGAGCTCAGGGCCAGCCTGAACTACAAAACGAGACCCTGTCTCAAAAAAAAAAAAAATTGAAGCTTGTTTTGGAACCCAAACATTGTTGCCAGGAATGAACTGAATTGTCCTTGTCCTTCAATAATTCATTTTCAAGAACCACAGGATTGGGTCCAGCAGTTTCCTTTTGATACTTCTGCTAATCCAGAAGATGGTGCAAAATGAGGACCTGGGTACCTCTCTGCCACAGAAAAGGATACTCATACATTGCAGAAAAACCACATCCTTCTTGTAAGAGTATGATAAATTTTCAGATAAGTAAAAAGTTTCTTTGGAACTCTGGAAAGTACATATAATGTACATGGGAAAAATTACCTGAACCAATATAATTATCAGAGAAAGGAAAGAATATGGAAAATTAAAATGGTACTAGCAACCACATACTAAAGTTTTAAATTCCTGATGACATTTTCATGAGGGCCAATGGTAGGTCAATGAAAAGACAACGTTTCTTTATTACTTTAATCATTCTAAGATCAGCAAGAATCTGCAAGCAAGATTACTGAAGAAAATTAAAAGCTGCCTGGTGAACTTTTCTCCCTCACACATTTCTTCTCAATAACACTTTCCCTGTTGTGTGTTGTGAAGCAGTTTTGAGATATTTGGAAGGCACAGACTCTAAGAAGCCCAGAAAGAAATTCTACCCAGAAAAGCAGCCATATTTGGTTTTCTGATGAGAACATGATCTAGGATCTGGCTGTTTCCAAGAGCAGGTCTACATCCCAATCATGAAGATCAACATTAATCCAAGGCTATCAATGGGAAAAGATTAAATAGGATTTTTTTTTTAATCCTTAAAAAAAAAAAACTATGGGAAGGAAGTGATAAACAAAACAGGAAGAACAGAGGTACTAGGGCTCTATCTCTTCCTTTATCCTTAAGAATGCTATCTAATTCCTTGATGCCTCAGTTTATCCACCTGTAAAATACAAATAGTGACACATCACAGGAATATTGTGAGGCATTAGTAGCTGTGTGGCAATGGAGAGCAATTCACAGCACACAGCAAGTTCTCTGTGCAAGTTGGTTTTCACTAATTCTCCTCCTTGGCTTCAGATGATGCAACCCCAGAGGTCCACAATTTATACATAGTTATCAATGCCAAAGGGAAAATATAATATTCTGCACACACTGTAATTAGTTACTGATTTGTTGGCATTTGTGGTTAGTGTTTTGTGCCTGAACCTCCGTTAGGCTTATCTCTTAGTTCAGTGGTTCTCAAAACTGAGGGCACACAGAATCCCCTACAAGAGAAGGGTATGTTAAACTGTAGATCATGGGGTCTGTTCCCCAAGCCTAGAGCCTGATCATTTGTACCCTGCAAGCTCCTACATAGTGCTCTAGAGGACCGCTGCAAGAGCACACTTCAGAGTATAAGAACTCTGTCAGCTCAACTGCATGAGACTTATGATGCAGTAATCATGGAGAAAAATGACTAAAACCAAAACTGACTCCATAGACTTCTGCTTTCTGTACAAGAGTGTCATAAATCAAATCAATGAGGAACAAAATCTTTACTATCCCTTTTCCCAGTCATCAGACACCATAGAGAGAAAGGCCATAGCCATTATGGTCAACTAAGCTGCAGAATATCTAAGAAGGTGAGTGTAGTGTTTGAAATTTTTATAGTTGCTTGTTAGAGAAGACTAGAAGGATTGAGAAGTTCCAAGAATGTGTTGGGAGGCCATGGTAAAAATGGTAAAGGGGTTATAAAGAATGTTATTCAATTCTACCGTATTTACATTTTATTTCAATCCTCTGAAATTCTATCTCTCTAAATCTATAGTAATTTCAATGTTATGGCCTGAATTGTGACCCCTCCCCCAAATAATATGTTAAAGTCTTAACCTGTAGTACCTAAAAATTTGGAGAGAGGGTCTTTATAGAGATAATTAAGGTTAGATGATCTTTAAGTCAGCCTTTATTCAATATGACAGATGTTTTTGTATAAAAAGGGGATTCGGATGTAAACATTTGGAGGGAAACACATGTAAGGACATGGAGAGAAGCCAAAGAGAACTCAGAAGAGGAAATCAACCCTGCAGACATCCTCATCCTGGACTTTCATCCTCCTGAATGGAGAAAATTATGTTTATTGTCTAAGGTACTTGGCAGCCTGAGAAGATGAAGATAGTCGGATATTCCAGGAAAGCCTAGGGTGTGAACATGCCTCAAAAGTCTGTAAAACAGGAAGAAGCTTGAGTTTTGTAGCTCAAATAATATTCTTGGCTCATGACAGAACATATAGGACAACAACGTGCTTCATAATATCTATTCAGATTATCTTATACCCCAGGAATATGTACAATTATTGTGCCAACTATAATAAATATAAAATTTTAAATTTAAAATGGTTAAATAATGGAAAACCTATATAAAAGTGACTAGGTATTTCTACTGCCCCTGGGATAAGATGAAAGCCAGTGTTGTTTGAATCTCAGAGGTCAGAGAACCTCAAATTAATGCAAAATTGTTTTGTAGACTGTGAAGAAGCAAAACGAACTCAGCTAAGTACCCAACAGGGCATTCAGTGTAGCCATGAGTCCCACTTTCTACCTCACTGATGGCCAAGGAATAGGATCATGGGTTCTGGATTCTTCCAGTATCATAGGATTATGGGTCATGACCAAGATTGGGGGTGGTTCTGTTTTAAGGAGAAACGTGTAGGTTTCTCAGTCATGAGGCCAGAGCAAAACATTGAGAAATGAGCATTAATTGGCTGGTGGCGGTTACAATGTAACACATAATTTGCATGGGCTTTCAGTTCTGATATACATGATAACCTTTTTTCTACCTCACAATAAAATTCACAAACAACAGGGACATCTGTTTATTGGTCTCCTGTCACCGATTTGCATTCATTAGGCATCTGGGTGGGGTGATGGGAAATTCTAATTACTTTGTAACTAAAACCACTTCACTAACTGAACGCCTGATTCTAGATCCCCTGTTGCATCCAAAGCGGCCTCATACTGAGCTGTAACCATCACGACCCAGTGTTTGGGGTGGTGTTCAATTTTAATCAAGTGTCTCATTTACAGACAGAATCATCCTAGTAGTGAAGGGGAAGCCAAAACATTTGGAAAATACTCTGTAGTGTCTGCCCAGATTCTCTTTCACATGTTCAAACAAGGACAGTTGGGAAGGGATCTCTAGGATGAGGCTTGCAAGCTCAGAATCTCAGAGAACCAAGTCCTCAGGGACAGAAGAATGACTAAAGGAAGAATTTTTACTACACATCACAAAGTACAATAAAGTCCCATCAGATGCACACTGAAAAGAACATTACCTTTCTTGGATGGTTGCTGTCACTTCTCCCCATTCCTATGAGGCTCTTTTAATGAAATTCCCTATCATCCTACTCTAATATCAAATGACTGAGGAAATAACTCCATAAGTGGACTACGGGGAGTCTTGTGACTGAGCTGAAAATTCAAGAAGAAAAGCACTCAGTTGCATATTAAAGGAGTATGAGTCTGGAACTTAAGTACTCATTTCTACTGCTATTTTCTCTTGGAAGTTTTAAAACATTTTTCTTTACCCTTTGCCAAAATATTGAGTTTGGTATCAGATGCCAGCAACAAATGTAGCCTCCAATTATCTCCTTATTCTTCCAATGACCCTTGGTCATTTTCTCTAACACAACCATAGCCCAAAACTGAATATTATACTTCAAAATATATAGTTTCTACATGCAAAGCTAATGATACTTGCAGACTGTGACAGTTTGGCTCAAAAAGAAAGAGGTATGACCTAGAAGATGCTAAGGGACATCCTATCAGTATGATCAGAATAGAGATGGTGAACCTCTTAGGGATCAAGTACCCAAACTGCAACCAAAACCCACATATCACAAAGTGGCAACACTGCAATTAAACCTAAATACTGATATCTTAGTTTAGAAAAAACAATTCATACATTAACATCTTTGTTTTAAAAGAAAAGCACAGTAACACACATGTCAGAGGTTTACCACCACTGATCTAGAAGGTGCTAGTGGAATTCCTTACCCATTTGGCCAACAAGGAAATGGCATATTGTCAGAAGCAACTACTCCTAAGTCTAACTCCTACCAGTGTGCCACCTGTAGACCCTTGGTCAGTTGAATCCTTCTAAGCTTGTTTCTCATTAAAATGGAAATTGCTACATTACACTTGTATCTATATTTAGTAATACAAGAGATATGTTTTTTTCTCTCTCTCATTTTTGTTATTGCTACTGCTGCTGTTGAAATAGAACCAAAGAAAGAATCCCACTAGTGAAAAACTATTTCTGGAGGAATTATATCCTTAGAAGTGAGAACATATTCTTGCACAAAGGAAAGAAGATCTACTTAGTCTCTATCTGGCCCAGATATCTCACTCTGCTGTCTGGAGCTAAGAGATATCCTAAGAAGTGAGATGGCTGGGGCTGTATCTCAGAGGTAGACTATTTACCTAGTATGCACCTATGCACATGCACATGCGCGCACACACACACACACACACACACACACACACACACACACACACACAAACGCACTCAGAGATGTAAGATAATCTTAATACAATGGAAAAAATCCCTAAAACTCTGTCCAGCCTGAAAGGATCCCAGTCAAATAAAAGTGGATAGTGGACCAATTAAAGACTGTGAAAACTAAAAGTACTTAAAGACCTGTCAGAAACCCATACAAGCTGAACGTTCACCAATTAAAGACTATCTCAAGACTTGCTCCTCTTTTTCTGTAAAACCTTTTAAGCCCCTTCAAACTCTTGCCAAATGAAAAGTGACAGCAGGTGATTCCTTTGCAGCTGCAAGATTATAAATATACAGCCTTGGCTAATTTGGTCTCAGACTTGTTGTCTTATCTTTGATACTAGAAAACCTATTAATTCACCATACATCATTAATGCATCACCTGTCTTTGTTGCCAGGAGCGAGGTTGGGAAGGGTTGCCACAGGATGTGTATGTTTGGATAAGATCAGGAGGAAGGCGGGGAGGAAAGCGTGTGGTTACTCCTGTAAGAAGAGGGACCTGAGACTACACACATGCACCAGGTGGCTGCTGGACTCCTGGAGTGAAAAAAAATGCATGAAAATGAATAGGAAAAGGTATTTTCTGAAGAAAGTGAAAAGATGCTGAAAACAGACTTTACTCAAGCTGCTTGCTTCTAGTGACAAGCACAAGAAACCTGCTTTGGAAATATTGTGATTCTGAGCTAAACTCATCATCTGTTTTCAGGTGCAGCACAGGTTGCTCAGCTGGAATTGGATACAAGACACACTGCACTGCTTCATTTTTATGTCAGACAACTCGGTTAGGCACTCAGTCACAGACATTGCTACAGAAATCCTAGGGAAGGACAAATGGCTTTCACATACCAGGAAATCTGAGTATGTCTTGGCATATCTTTTGCTAAAATGCTCTGTGCCAAAATTGGCAAGGCCTGTTTAGAAAATAAAACATTCCTGAGCTCTACCAAGCTGGTCTTCAGAGGTCCTCTGCCAAAGTTTTCACTTCCGTTATCCCATGCTTCTGTGGGGCCACCATCCCATCTGGAGTATAGTGGCCAAGCAGGGCCAGGTCTCCGTTCTTACGGATATTGCCTCTCTTTCCTCCCCCTCCTGGGTATGTGATCCTCAGTTTATGGAGAAGATGCTCATGCCAGTGTCACCTCCAAAACTCCCACCAAGAGCCCCATCTCTGTCACCCCCTTTCAGGCTCCTACCTCCTAACTAATAGCTTTCCTCTTTCCCCACCTTCACATCATGACACAAGGAAAACTCTTCATTTTTTAAGCTTTCTAAAGATAGTGCTTTGTGCAAGTAAGGAAAATGCACCCCTGACTCAAGGCATATCATTGTCTCTTTCCAGATAATTTTCCATGTTTGTTAGAAAAGGAGACTTGCAGCCATCTACAGGAATCCTTTTAAAAATACACAAAACCCAAATGCAATATAAATGCTCTCTGAAATGCAGTAAGATTATACCCCAATAAAACCATTGTAAACTGGAAATATCCTAAATTGAAAATACCTTTAGAATATCAACCCTACCATAGTTTATAGCCCAGCAATACAGTGCCAGGAATCAGGTGTTCACCTCAGGATCAAGTAGCTGACTTGGAACTGGGGCTTGCTGTTTTATTTGGTGTCATTAAAAAATGTCATATCAGCTTTAAATAATAGTGCATGCTTGTAATCCTTGCACTCTGGGAAGCTGAGGCAGGAGGATTGTAAATTCAATCCCAGACCCGGAAAATTATTGACTTAGTCAGACCTTTTCACAAAAAAGTATAAATAAATAAAGTAAATAAGTAAGAACTGAAGATGTAGTTCATTGTGAAGATCCTGGGTTCAATCCATAGTACTGCACACCGAGACAAAAGTATAAAACTACATATTACTATCCTGAAAGGAAAAAAATCAAAATTCAAAATTAATTGTTTCTACTGAATACATATCACTTTCCTGCAATTGATGGAATAGAAAGTGCAAAAATCCTAAATTGAATCTGAATAATCATCTGTATATTAGAAGCCTCATAGAGGAACACCCTTTCTCAGCACATCGCCAGGACTGTGTCTAGTTTACAACTATACACAGATGCTCTGAAAGCAGACAGCAAACAGAGAGATGTAGGGTGAAAATCAAACCCAGTACACAGAGGATATGGATGCTGACGTCCTTGATAGTTTTGACCATGCATGTATTCTGCAAAGTTTTCCTACAGTGCCAATTTCCAGATTCAAGTTATGCATCAGGTAGTCTTCCAGGAGATATATGTGTGCAGAATGCAGACCACAGTCTTCTAATGTTAATATGAAAATAACTTAATCTAAAAAGGTATCTAAAATTTTACCTTCTAGTGAAGGAGGGGAAAAAAATGGAAGCCAGTCATCAACCTGCAAATGCTAGCTTTCTGCAGAAGCCAGGAACAAGCTGCTTTCATGGCCCAGTGACAAAGAAACACTCAATGCATTCTGTCCAGACAATCACTCCCACAACTAGGAGTCAACACGGTCTCAATGCCACTGCATCTGGCCTCATTCATTGAGTGATCTTTGGCACAGGGTTAAGGAGCCATGCTCAGTGGACTGGGATGATAAAAAAGATCATTTAAATGCCTGGAGGGTGAGCAGTAAAGCCATAAAGCCAAGGTACATTCAAAAACACCAGCTTATGCAGAGCTAGAAAAACAAATCCAGGAAACAGGAGATGAGAGTGGACAAAACATCTTTGCATAGTCAATGGCCTGAGACCTATCAGGAAAATCTTTTGATGGCTGTTCCCTGGTGACAGTCCATCTCAGTAAGACAGGGCTTCCAGGACTGGTGCCATTACCCACTACAACATGCCTCTCCTTAGCCAGTGCACCGCAGTCACTCGGCACCGCCCACGGGAGCCACTCTCGAGCAAGACTGCCACTGCACCCTAATTCTGTCTGTGCCATCTACTCTGCAGTATGCCAACCTTGCTGCTTGGCATTCTCATCCCAATTCTGAGGCATGTCATGTCGCCTACCTCCCTGGGTACTACCTTGCTTCTTCTAGACCCTGAGCCTGATAATCCTTAGCTGTCTCCGAGGCTCAACCTACCCCACTAGGATCCTATTCCTTGGGCCATGGTCAGTCCTGACCCACCCCAACCTGGAAGTGAGCAGCAGATAGCTCTAGATATATAGTTGAAAGTACCATCTTCCAAAATCCTTTTGACAATTTACCCCGAGGGACTTGCTGCGAGAAGTATGTGGATCTCAACTTGTATTAAATTCTACAGTGTGTGAAGAATGGTTCTATCAGCAATTCATGTTTTAAAAATCGCAAATTCTTTACTAGTGTGCCCATGAAAACAGACCATAAATAATTCTAGTGAAGCAGCAATACAATAGCACCTTCTCCAATCCTGTTCCACTATAGCTGTAAGTATTATCAGCAAATAATGTGTATATCTGAGTAACATAATGTGGCCAACTCTAGCTGCTTTAGCTGTTATTATTCACAGCTTCCCTAATGGAATTAGACAGAGGGTATGATGGTTAGAAATGGAGATTGGACTTAACAGTCCAAAACTGGTTAACTAAGATTGGTTAGAAATGGAGGCAACATTGTCCACTATAGCAGAGTCAGAACCAGAGGAGTCTACATGAAGCCAAGGCCTATTGTTTCAGTCATTATGTCTACTGACCCTGTTTTATTTCATGAAGAAGAGAAAGAGATAGAAGAAGAGGAGGAAAGAAGGAAATTGTCATCCAGTACAACTGTAAAAGGAGCTAGTGAAATACATCACAGATGTGTAAATACCATATCTTTTCTGATATGAGAAACTGAAAATATAAACGAGTTCTAGAATGTATCATAGGTATTATAAAATAGAAACTATTCAAAGGGAAATGAGGATGGCATAAGTCATGAGGGGAAAGAAAAAATTGTGATGGAATAAAGGGAAACAAAGCTTATGTATATAGTAGGTGGAGAGTTGTAGGGTGGGTGGGAGAATGGGGAAAAAATGAGAATCAACTCATGTCAATGTTGAATGTGATCATGATGTGTGTATAAAATGTACCTATTTCACAATAAAAACAAAAAAGCTAAGTATAATAAGTGTCAGTGAAATTCAGAAGTGAGAAAATTACTTGAAACTCATTAATTGGGCTGGGCATGTAGCTCAGTGGTAAAGTGCTTGCCTAGCATGTATGAGGCTTTGGGCTCCATTATCACACTAGGAAATAAAAATTGATTGAGGGGTCAGGGATGTAGCTCAGTGGTTCCAGCACCTCCCTTGCAAGCACAAGGTCCTGAGTTCGATCCCCAGTAACCACATACAAAGCACCGGCTGTGGAGACTCATGTCAGTCAGCAGTAAGTACCAGATACCACAGTGCCAGGTATGGAGACTCACGCCTGTAATCCCAGCACTCAGGAGGCAGAGGCAGGAAGACTGCTGTGAGCTCAAGGCTCACTTGGGCTACATAATAAGCTCAGGACCAGCCTGAACTACAAAGCGAGATCCTGTCTCAAAAAAACCCAGTAACAACGGGTTAACTGAGAAAGAAACTAGAGGCTTCAATAAGTCTTGTTTTTATTGGCATTATTGTTTGGTGTTTTGTTTTGTTTTGTTTTGTTCAAAACTGGGGTCAAACTGAGGACCTTGCACTTATGAGGCAGGTGCCAGAACCACTGAGCTAAGTCCTTGGCCCTAGAGGCCTTACTTGGGAAGCAAAGAGGAGACCAAGAATAAAAAACAGTGTGAACTATTTGGAAAATAAAAAGAACATGAAGGAAGGAATAAGAGAAAGAAGGAAAGGAAAGGAAGGGGGCAAAGGAACAAATGATGTCTGGTTCACTACATACTACAATTTGAGGTTTAGTCCATATAAACAGCATACTGATTCACAGCTTGCTAATATAACAGGCAGCTAAGTTAGGTAAAAATTGATATGTAGTGGGAAAGGGACTGGGCCCTCTTGCTGGGAAGTCAGCAAGACTGCGGCTTGAGTTAGGGCAGGATGGATATGCAATGGTGAGGCCTCCGTGCCTTGCCAGAGATAAACAGAAACTTGAGATTCTAATATAACTGGATTATATAGGTGGGTGACCAGAACATCCAGAGCTATACTCCTCTGTTCTCCGAAATCACTGTTCTATCCATGTACCTTCCCAAGGAGGTTCTCTTGCAGCCAAGTAACTGACCAGGGCTCCCTTCTGGACACCACTGAACATGAACTTGCTTTTGGAAGAAACTCTAGGGTCTATATATTTAATATCTTCCCTGGAAGCCTGGCTAAATGCCCAGAGTCTTGCTAAGGTGATGGGAGAATATAATAATCTAATTCCATCTAGTTGTTAATGTCATTAACAGCCCAAAATACTTTAATGTATGCTCTGAGAATACAAGTTCCTTAAAACATTTAGAAAGTGTGCATGAAAACTGAGAATTGTGGAAAACACCTGGTTAAATAGCACAGATTTATTTATTTGAGAACACCTTAAACCTCTATTGTGTCAGTTTACATTGGTAATGCTACTGCTATCCCTATCAGACATTTTTTTCCAACAACTTTTTGAGTGGCTAAAGTAATGTAAAACCTACTTTAAAATCCTTGACTTGACCATATCCCCTCCTAGAAAATCTTGTCTTTTACTGGACCTACTCTCTCCTCCTCACACATAGAGACCCATGATGAACGTTTCAGGTAATGGGACAAGAAAACGAAGAAGGAAAGAGATGCTTCTTGAGCCAAAAATCCAAAATCTTCTAAAGTCCCACCATTCCTCATGCCGGAACCATGTGCGAATGGCCTCAATCATTCCAGCAGCTTCTGTGCACACATCCTTGGACTACATGTCCATTTCTCCGACAGTCACAGAAAAGCTCCCATTTCCACCAGCAGCAGGGAATCCACATTTTTCAAACCATTATCAAGAAGTAAAGACAATAAGAAAAGGCTTCAAATGCCTTTAAATCCAGAAGCATAAAATACACAAGCTCTGTAGGCAGTGTCTTCTGAGGAAAAACACTAGGCATTAAAAAGCCACTTGCTTTTTACCACTTACCATCTTGGAAAGCCCAACAAGGAAGTGATTTTATTCATATATATGCACGGTAAATAGTTATGTATAAAGAAAAGAACTCAACTTCTGTCCCATGTTGATCCTCCAACGCACTGCCACGGGAGTGCCTCCTCCATCATGGGCTGCAGCAGTCCTGCAGTAACAAAGGACAGTGCGATCCTCTGTCCCAGAAAAACCTCCCTGCTTTGAAGGCATTGCTTGTCTCTTTTTACTGCTTGTTTTCAGGCAAAATTCCTATTGATTTACAAATGCCCACTTCCTGAACAAAGAACAACTTCAGGAAGAGAAAGCCAGAGAGAGCTAAGCCTCAGAATGTGCCAGGAACTGAAAACATTCCTCTTTGTGTTCATCAGGGATTGGAATATAAATGATGCCAATGATGTTGAGGCCCCAGCTCTACACCAGGGAGGTAATTAGCTGCAGGGAGAATTCTGCCTGAGTAGTATCAGGGACAGAAAAAGAGATTCTCTCCACAGCAGTTTCTGGACACCTTCATTGAGAGAAATCAGCTTCTGACATTGAAAACAAAAGAACAATAAAAACACTAGAATTTATTCCTCCCATCAAACAATAACACTGTACTCATTGCGCGATCTCTCTCCCTCCCATCTCCTCATAATTCCCGATATCTAATATCCACTATTAGACTCCAGCCTCCTATGAGGTCAACCCTTTAAGGTGCTGCTTCTGAGTAAGATCCTTCATGATCTTTCTGTGTCTGACTTATTTCACTTATCATAATGTTCTTTGGGTCTATATGTGTGAATCAAAAAAAATTTTTTTAAAGGATCAGTGAGACTTCAGATGGGTGTGTAATCATGAAAAAAGGCAGGTCAGTACTGAAGCTCGAGCCACAGTCAGGATTCCAACTATACGGATATCAAGAAAGAAAGTTTTTTTTTATTTAGTGACCCTGGTACTTTATAAATACCCTCATAAATTATCAAATGTGATTCTCACAACAACCTTGTTAGATTTGGGAGCTAAGTGAGTTTCCTATAATCGCCATGCTTGTTTGCTTTCACCTTAGCTTTTAAAGCATGTGGTGGACAACCTGAGTAAGATTTCCATAATAAACAAAAACAGAAATACATGCTCAACTTTCACAGGTGAAAACCATGTCCTGTTGGACCCTCACCCACCACCCTCTCTTCACAAAGATAACACTGCTACCCCTTGGCACCACTCCCTCTAGAACTTGTACTGAAACTGATGCTGCCACGTGAGCACAGGGTTGCTCTGTGTGTGTGACCTTTGTGTACATACTGTCATATGCTGTTCTGCACTCACAACTTTGATTCAATAGTACATCTAAGAGATTCTCTCTCTGAGAGAACACTCAAAGCCACAGCACTCATTTTCCCACAGCAATGTGTTCAACAGGATGGCTGTACTGTATCTTATGCAGACATCACCCGCGGTCAGAAACATGAGTTACAACGGTATTTGTTAGGGCATCAGCCTCACCATGACATGTGATGGTGACTCAGGCACAGCTGAGACACACCTCTAAGACTTCTCTGAATACATATCCCAGGTGAGAAAGATGCACTCTGTAAGTTCCATTTGAAGACACTTGATCCTTTTCCCTCGTGGGCCACAAATTAGTAGGAAATTGAGAAATTCCTATAATAGTAAAGTCCATCAAATATGCCAGTTTACAGAAAAGACTGCAAAGAGAAATACATTTTAAAGTGCAATCACATTTTCCCTGAGATAACTGGTAAGTCCAAAGCAATTAGTCCTTGAAGACCGAGGACTCCACACATCCAAAACAAAGAGTAATTTAAAAGGTTAACACTGGTAAATGAGAATTAAGTTGTGTCTTATACTGGTACAAATCCCCATTATGCAGTGCAATCATGATGTGTATATGTAATGTACCAATAAAGATTAAAAAATTTAAAAAAAAAAAAAGGTTAACACTGGTTAAGTGTGGAGATTTGGGTCCTATAAATCATACTAAGAAAATCTTAAAGGCAGTCATTGCTACCCATTTGATGTATTTATAATTTTTAAGTAAAAGGAGGAAATAGCTTAGTTCTATATCTGGCCCATAAAGATCCCGGGAGACAACAGCTAAGAACATCTAACTCAGGCAGACAAATGGAATCTACATGCTAGGAGAAGAAATGAATTTTGTACATGATCCTTACCAATCCAGTTAACACAGTACAATACTTCAATGCATGAGGTTTCAGAAGATTGTGCTTTTTTAATCTGGCCTGTCCCTCATCCCTGGAAACTAGGAAACTACATCTCCTACTCAGTAGCCTTCTTATAGGTTCTCCCCAAACCAATTTTAATCTAAACATCTCATTGCACACACAGCTGTAGAACATAGCACTTCTTGTTTGTCACTCCAGCTAACTATAGTGTAAGCTCCTTGATAGGAAAGACTGTGGGGTATACATTCTGTCCCCACAACACAATTTCTGGCACATAGCAATTTCTCAATAAAAAAGTTACTAACCAAATAACCTCATTCAATAATCCTCAAAGGTTTACACAAAAGAGATAAGGGGAAAAGCAGTAAGTCACTAACTCAATTCCAATCAGCACAACTGGCAGTTCCTTGAGGAATTAACCAAGAAGGAAAAGTCTTCCTTTTTTTCCCTTAAACTAAAGCATAGAATCTCCAATATCTGTAATTTTGTTTTAAGAATTCCTAATTAACAAAACAACAGATTTTAGAGCCAAAGAATTCAACAAGAGTCTACAATTCATTGCAGCAGTGGGTTCTAAACCAGCATTTTTACCTTTTCTGATGCATAAAGCTCTCAGGCTTACTTTTGAAGATTCTATTTCATCTGCTCTGGAATGAGAAAGTATCCCACATCCTGAAAGAATCTATTGGCCTTTTTAAAGAGCTCAGGTCAGAGGGGAGCACGAGAAACTAAGATTTCTTATAAGTTTATAATCAGTTTATAATCTTATCTTTATCAACTGTTATACCTTAATGATAAACAAATCCTACTCACCTAATCCAGGCTATTAGACCCAATCATCCTCCAACTGTGTCTAGGCACCAGCTCACTCGTGGAAATTTCAACATTTTTCTCATGAAGAAACATACTAGACCTAGCTTAGGTCCATTTGCTTTTTCAGTGCTTCCCCTTACTCCTATTAAGAGGTAGAAACTGTTTTCTCTCATACTGATCTTGAATGTGTCTTTGTGATGGATGAAGGAGCAGAATGCATGAAAACCATGGCACACAAGATTTGAATCAGTTATACAAGTTTTAATTGCTTATACTTTGTATTGTCTTTAGAGACATGAGCCACATGTAAAAAAATCCATAAACCATAAAGACACCAAGCAGAAAAACTCTGCAGAGAAAACAGTCAAAGGGTTCCCAACTACTCCAATGGCTCAAGATGCCATTGCTGTGCAACAAGTGCAACAAAAGAGGAAGTAATCTGTCTTGATGGCCACAGCCGGCCACCACCTGATGGAAACCTCAGAGGGACCTTTAGTGCTTCTGAATTATTGACACAGAGAAACTACTGAAGATAATAAATGGTTTTCTTGTTTTAAATCACTAAATTTTATATTGTTACATAACAATAAATAATCAGAAAAATTCCGTATCTATCACTGCTACCATGCCTATCAATATGAAATAATTATGTGTTCATCTCTGGCCATCCCTGACTTGATTCTAGGGCCCCTTAGTCTAGAGCCATCTTTATTTATTATACCAAATAAAGGTTCCGGGGCTTAGGAAATATAAGATGATAGATAAGTTTGAATAAATGGGTGTGTGGGTGGATGGATGAATGGATGGATGAGTGGGTGAGTAGGCAGAAGGAGAGTATTATAGTTTGGATCTTGAATGTCCCCAAAAGGTCATGGTTAAAGACTTGCTTCCCAGCTTACAGTGCTATTGAGAGGTGGTGGAAATTCTAGGAGGTAAAAAGTGATTTTCTTAGAAGAAGTAACTCACTAAGGGTGTGCCTTAAAAAGTATATTTTGTCCCCAGACCCTGTCTCCCTCTTTGCTTCTCAGCTGCCATAAGGTGAGCAGCTGTTGTCTAGTATTCTGTCCTCCATAATATTCTGCCTCACTATAGGCCCAGAAACAATGACCCAAGCGAGCAACCACAGACTGAAACAATGAGCCAGAATTAAACTTTCTTGCTTTAAGGTGTTCTTCTCAACTACTTTGACTAATACTAGCAAATAAAAGCATAAATTTTCCAGAGATATTATAGAACCATAAAAATTAATAAGTGGACAATATTTTAATAACTTAAGTAAAATTTTTTTTCTTTAAATGAGACATTCATTTTAAAAATCTATATATTCAACAGGATTTATAATCACAGATTTTCTGATAAATTTAGTAATTTTCACTTATTCTTCTCTGACCTGGCTAAATTGTATTACAATTGTCTCTCTATCTCTATTAATTATAGGTGTTATGAGTACTAACACAATGCTAATTTTGTCTACCACTTACTCTTAGAGTCTAGCACCATTCCTGACATATGTATTTATTATTTGAAGGGGGAAAGAGAATGAGAAATGAAAAGATATATACAAATGGACTATAAACCTGCTCTCCAGCTTCTGCCCTTAACATATTAACCAGAACGGCTTAGCTACCCATAACAGATACATCATGTTCCTGCTCAGAATTCTCCAATGGCTGCCCCTTTCACAGAGTAAAAATCCTTACCATGCAAGAAAATCCCACCTGATTTTGCTTCCCTCCTCTTCTCATCCCTTTCTATATCCTCTTTGCTGCTTTCCAAACACTGTATCCCTTGTTTATTTGTTAATACATCTGCTCCTTCCACTAGCTTAACAGAAGGAGACTTCTGCTAACCAAACAGAAGATGTAGTTAATCCCGGGTTTGCTGAAACCAATGGCATCAATGAGGATGAAGCTGTCTTCCTATTTCCCATCAGCTACTTCAATGCCATGATAACAGATTTGTACTATAATTAAAAGGAAACTGCCCTAGGCTTAATCCTTGTGCCCTCCCTTGATAATATTCAATGAAGAAAGCAAGCAAGCTATCAATAAAAGGGATCTATTCTCCAGAACTCCCTCTTGTTAGAGACAAAACACCAGCAAAGTTCCCCTCACCTATCATAGGCCAGAACACAATCATCAGCAAAGAGGGAGTAGTTATCATGGCAGTCACTATCTATCCCTGCAGTCAAGCAAATTACAGGAACAACAGTGGGTCTTGTGGGCACAAGAAGGAACAGGGCAGCCAGAATCAACCTAGACACACTATCACACCACTAGATTGAGAAAGAGAAGCAAATGCAATAGGGTTGGTCTCTAATTCACAAGTTTTCAACTTTATAATGGTATAAAAGTGGTACACATTCAAGAGAAACACACCTTAATTCTGCATTGGATCATCTCTTAAGCAGGTGACATTCGGTGATGCTGTGCAGGAGTAGAAAGCCACCACTCCCAGTCAGCCCAAGAGTGCAGGGGGACCAGCTGATGCTCTCCCACACATCATGTTCACAAGCTATGCTGTCTGGTAAGTTAGGTGTGTTCCACATGTTATGACCTATGCTAATTTGAAATTAGATTTAGAAGGCTTTAGGCCCACTATAAGAGGGTGAGCACCTACATTTGCTTTGTTACTACATTTGTGATGTTTATAAATAACTACCCCCCATCCACTAAAACATAGATCTTCATCTGCAAAGGGAAAAGGCTGGGCTACAGTCACTGACTTCCAACTTAAATGTTCCCTTATAATATGTATGTATAACATGTATATTCCCTTATAATATTCCATGTATGATGGGAAAGATGTCCTCCTACATGCCATTCTTCAAAAATGTGTGCATTCCTTCAGCAACCTAGAAACACGTTGTTAATTTATTTGAAAAAGAGAAGGGAAATTTAAATAAGAATATTTTTGCTATTCATTCCCTGCTACTTCTTAAGAATAACAGTTTTTTTTCCTAGTATTACTGACACTTACAAAACAGCTATTGCGATTAGGTAATTAGGCCTCAAAATCACTGGGCATAAAACTAAGGCTCTCCAACATTCATTCTCGTGAAGAACTTCAAATAACTCTTTCTTATCTGTGTTGCTAACCATA
>PVIR01013983.1:0-41173 GCA_004026965.1 Petromus typicus | reverse complement strand
TTTTAGGTGTAGAGCCACAGATGTGTTGTGAATATCCTTCTGTGTCAGAAAACACTGCTACAGTATTGTTTTGGTATCTCATCATATAAATCTCTCATCATTCTGTGAGCCTGAGCCTGGTGCAATTCTGAGACATTGCGGACTGAGGCAGGATCTTAAAATGATGTGACTGAGTTTTAAAGGAAACCTGTCAGATGATTATTGAAAGTTTATAATCATCTTGTTTAATCTCCAAGGAGTGACCTTGCTAAGTGCCTGGAAGTTAGGAAGGTCACCATCTGTCGTTGTCACTCAGGCTCTTCTGCCTTGCACAGATGTATGCATGATAACACTGTGCCAGCTCTTGGAGACTGTAAGTGAAGAAATAATTCTCAGATCATCTTAGTGTGGCGGCCAATCTATGCGAAAAATAGTAATTTGTGTTTTCACATCACGTGTTTTTATAGGTGATGTGGGTTTATGTGAGATATCTGACAGTGTTTGAATTCGGTTTTTATGTTCTCTTAAATTGGAAATGAGTCCTTGTTCTCAGACTGGTTGAGTGTTGCTCTTGATACAATACTCAACATCTCTTTCCCCTTAGGAAGAGAATTTCTAGATGCAGGCATGATTGTAGACATTTAAATGAGAAAAAAAATACATGGCAACTTACTTAGGCTGTAGAATTTAATTCTCCTCTAGGAAAAAAATCCAACAGGTGAAGCTCTGAACTAAACTGGATATTTTCCCGGTCGTCTATAGCATTAGGATCATTTTTCCTTCACGTCTCCTAAGCAAATTGGCCTTTTAGGGTGTGTGCTGATTGGGAGAATCTGTTTGAATGTCTGGCCAATGAGAGAACAAAGTATCCTGCTTGGATGCAGAAGGCCTTGCCTTACCTGTACAGCAGTCAGTGTTGCCTGGTCAGGTTTTATTTGTTTTTAATGTCCACAGTTGGAAAAGCCCGAGAAACGGGTTTAGGGATGTAGCTTTGTAACCTTGGCTGGAATTGCCCCTGAACTTGTTTAACAGCAGCACAAGTCGTCTCTCTTATACTGAATAACTTCCACTCCACAGAAATTTCCTTTTCAGTTGATCCAGGTATGTTTTTACATCAGATTAGTTCCCTTCATTTATAAATGTCTGCAGGGATCCCCTGTAACTCAGTGGAAATTTAAATTAACCCAAGAATAGGTACATCATGTTTCTGTGGGCATTGTGTCAATACCCTTCTCCCCTACCTCTGAATTATGTGGCAGAATTACTTAGCTATTTTTAGAGTGAAGAAATAGCATTTTCTCCCATGCCTACACACTTTGGCAGCATGCAGAGATGGTCTGTGTATGTGCACGTCCCCTCTTGTGTCCAGGATACACAGTAGTGGCCAGTGATCCTGTAAATTTAGTGCAGTGATTCTGGCTGAGAAAGGCTTTTTTCCAAGGAGTCATGTTTCATGTTCATTTTAAGATTGGAAGAGCTTGTTTTATTTTGCTGTTTGAGGGATTGAACTACAGCTCATCCCACTTTGTTTGTTTGTGACACAGGTGTCTTGCTAAGTTGCCCAGGCTGGGTTGGAACTGGCGATCTTCTTGCCTCAGCCTCCCAGTGTGCTAGGCTTACAGGTGTTTGTTACCCACCACTCTTACCTGAGTGAAGATCTTTTCTTTTTTCTTTTTTTTTTTTGGTTTTTTTGAGACAGGGTCTCGCTTTATAGTTCAGGCTGGCCCGGAGCTCAGCCTCAAACTCACATCACAGCAATCCTCTTGCCTCTGCCTCCCGAGTGCTGGGATTACAGGCGTGAGCCACCATGCCCAGCACTGTGGTATTTGGTACTGGTTGCTGCTGGGCATGAGTCTCCATGCCCAGTATTGTTATGTGGTTACCGGGATCGAACCCAGGCCCTTGCACTTGTAAGACAGGCGCTGGAACCACTGAGCTATATCCCCAGCCAGTGGAGGTCTTTTCTGATAGCTGACTAGACCAAAGATGGCAAGCATTAGCCTGCAGGGCAGATTCATCCTGCCTGCCTGGTATCCTATGGTCCACAAGCTAAGAAAATAAAAATTTAAAGTATGGGATGGGGGGATATCAGAAGATCCTGTGAGACATGAAAATAAAATTCAAATTTCAGTTTGTGAACATAATTCAGAAATGTCTGGCTACATTTGTACTCCAGGGGCAGGGCAGGCATGATGAAAAATGTCCCTGAAATATGAATTTGAAATAGCCATCTTTCCCTTGATTATAAAAGATGGTTGACATTTTGTTGTGAATATTCTTCTGTAGGAGAATAATTTTTTAAAAAAATAATAGGTATTGGGGCCGGGGATTTAGCTCAGTGGTTCCGGCGCCTGTTTTGCAAGTGCAAGGACCCAGGTTCGATCCCCCAGTAACCACATACAGTACCACATACATTACTGGGTGTGGAGACTCACCCTACCAGCAATTAGTACCACATACCACAGTGCCGGGCGTGGTGGCTCACGCCTGTAATCCCAGCACTCGGGAGGCAGAGGCAAGAGGATTGCTGTGATGTGAGTTTGAAGCTGAGCTTGGGGCCAGCCTGAACTACAAAGCGAGACCCTGTCTCAAAAAAAATTTTTTTTAAAAAATAGTATAAATAGTATTAAATAGTAAAATAGTATATATAAATAGTATTAAATAGTAAAAAATAGTATTCTGTTAAAATAGGTATGGGAGGTCATGGCTGAAGTTTTGTTTTGTTTGTGAGGCTTCCCATATACTGATTTCTGGACATCCTCAAAGACACAAACAGTATATTTCAAAATAGCTACTCTGGGGGTTTTCTAAAAAAAATATAATATTTCCTTAGTATGTAAAAAAGTCAGCTTGGGTTATTTTTACATTCCAATTTTAGCAGATTTAAATTCCTTTATTATAAGTGTTATGGCAAGAATGTAGGTTTCACCCAGACTAAAAAGCAGGATAGTGACAAACTGCTGAAAATCGCAGCAACGTCTCTATTGAACACCAGCAAACCTGGAGTGGTTAAGAGCAGAGAGCCATCCCCTTGATTGCTCTCCACTTAGTCTTTTATTATTTCGAGACTTAGTCTGTGTTCTTTGTCCTGCTGATTATAGCATGGGCAAATGTGCCTTTATAGCAGGAGAGGGTGACGGTAGCACTGAAAGGAGAGCAGTTCACTCGTAAATGCTTCAGCACCAGGAGATGAATGGAAGGGAAGGGAGGCCCTCCCCGCCCTTAGCTCAGTGCGTGTCGCCTCCCGGCTCTCAGATGCCAGCTCTTGTTATCTGTGCTACGTTCTCAGAATTTATTTTGTTCTTGCCTTCCACATGGACCTGATGCTTGGGGAAAGGAGTATTTTTATAAGATCACACATTTGGTGGGTAAATCAGTGAATCTTGAGGATTTTTAATTGCATGAGCAATAAATTCTCAGTAGACGTACTGCCTACAAGCTGATCAGTGGACTTAGGTCCACAAAGCTTTGAGAAGAGAGAGGATATTTTTAAAATCTCTGTGGAAAATACATAACTTATGCACCTTTTAGGCTTATCTGAACCTCCAACTTGGGAGGAATTAAGGAATGTGTCCTTTGGTGTACTGCTTACTGCAGAATATCTGAGAAACCACAGCTCCGAATTAACCTGGAGAATTGCAGAGAGTTATGTATCTTTAACAGCAAAATGTATATTTAATGCCTTACACGGTGCAGAGGCACTACAAAATGCAGATGAGCCCAGATTTTCACTTTTAGGAATCAGATTTCTACCTAGCTCATTCTTTATGCATTAAACATTTTCCTAATGCAGCTTGTCATGTACAGCCCCGCACTGGGCTGGTGGGACTTAGCCTTTTTAGAATGAGGTGTCACACCATTGGCAGTGGGGACAGGGCTAGGGCAGCGGTGAGGGAAGAGCTACAGAATTTCAGGAGCACTAACTTGCCGGCACAGTTTGTAAAGCCCTTGGGTTAGTGGCCTCTGAAAGGTCACACTCTGGGCACCTCCCGTGCCTCTCTCCAGCGTTGGCCCCGGTCAGGGTTCTTTAAATTGCTCTGGATAAAGCACGTTGTTGGGTCAGAGCCACAGATGACAGAAGTTTGGGAGGCGGAGCCCAGGAATCTGCATTTAACCTCCCGTCTTAGTTTAGTGCACATTGAATGTTTAGGATGCTCTCAAGCCCAACAGAACCAAAGCTGCTCCACTGGCCTCAGGTTCCAAACCATCTGGGATAGTAGCTTTAAAAGAAAACACCCAATTAACTGGTCCACAGGAAGATGAAGGCCAGCCAGAGCACACCGTCACCAGCCATGGCTGTTGTATAACCGCTACCAGGTGTTGATGCTAGAAGGCTTGGATCTTGGAGCACTTGTCACCAAAGCTAGATATAATTTATTGTGTAATTTTGAACCCTTCCAATTTTTTAATTAAAGTATATTATGGGTTCATTTTTGGCTACATGTTGACTGACTTTAAAATAAAAGTAGAGAGTATGTCAGCACAATAGGAACTGTCTGGAGCTCTGCTGCCCAGTTATAATCATTTTCAACACTATAAGGTATTCTTTCCACCTTTAAAAAGTCTTTTCTTTTACTGAGTTAATACTGAGTTTCACTAAAATCTATCTTGTGTCATTGTGGGGATTAGGATAAGAGATATCAGAATGTAGGTAGGAAGAGGTTTGTATTGTGAACCTGAATCCTGTTTGAATTTGGGTGTCCAGTTATCTACATGTAGACTTCTCATGCATCATTAGGCTCAATATTTTTTTTAAAAAAATCACATGGCCAGGCACACCTATGAATTTCTTACTGCCTGCTCCAATGAGAACTGGAAATGGTACCCCTACTCTGGAAAGTCGACGCTGGGTCCCTTCTTGAGACCATGATTAAATGCCTGGGAGGCCTTAGAGTCTTGTTTGTTTGTGAGGGATCTGAAGCACTGAGCAGCTCTAGCCTTGTGTCTTTGTGGTCAGACCTTGTGCTCAGAGTCAGTTTTGAGCAGTAAGGTCTCTGGCGTGCAGGCTGAAGGAGGCGGCAGAGCATGGTCTAGCATAGCCACATCAGGTGTGCCTAAGTGGCATGAGAATGGGGAGAGGGACCAACTAGCCTGGCTTTGGAGAGTTGGAGGTCATTTGGAAAAGGAGGTGACTCTCAGAGAGACCTGCCATACGATGCCTGCAGTCACTAGAAAATAGCATTCTCTGAAGAGTCCACTGTTTCTTTGTGCGTTATGTCCTACTTTTCAGCCTCATCACACAGTTGCCCATGATAATTAAGTGAAACTTGCCAGATGGATGCTTTCGCAAGATGATGGCTCGTCTTCTTGCTCTATTTGTGAAAGCTGGCATTGGATCCAAACTCTCAAGGATGCGCCTACCTTGAAATTGCTTTGGAGAGTCATCTTTTGTGTGTATTTGCCAAATGGCATGCCCGTCAGCAGGGCCAGGTTGAGTGGCAGGTGGGTGTGTCATGCATGTGGACACCCCGGTCCCTGCCAACCAATTCGCCTCCAAGGAGGCAAATGCTGAGAGGTCAGTCTCCAAAGACAGCATTTATTGGTGTTACTTTTCTTTGGGAAAATAAACTTCCTAAGCTTCTCATCTCAGTTTTTCCTTCTCACCATCTCTGTTTTTCCTGTTAGGTGCATTAATGTTGAGTTCCCAGTTCAGGTAAAACATGCACAGGATCATGCTATCTTAAAGAAGCAGTTTTCAGGTCAATGAAGGGAGTACTACAATGGTCGATGCAGTTAATCTGTAGCCAACTGGATTAACTAAGGAAGCTGACCTCTTAGTACTCTAGTGGAAAAGAGTAACAGTCAGTGATGATAAGTTCACAGCTTCCTTTGCCCGAGTTGCTCTCAGTCCTTCGTGCGTTCTTTCTTCCTTGTCTCAACATCTCTACAAGTCAGCTTCCATGTTTCTCTGGTCTCTACACTCGCAGGCGTGGAGTAACGTGGCAGAGCGTGGGAAAGCGTGGGAGCTGCTCTTCAGCTTGTCGGCCGCGCGCCCCTCATGGTTCTGGGCTTGGACTGGAGCGTGGGGGCTGCCCCTCCAGGATACTTGGAGAACAGCACCCTCTCTTCCTCAGCACACTCATGCTGCAGCTTACTCATTCTCAAAGAGGCGGGAACCATCACATAGTTTGTCATTAGAACAACCCGGTCTAAATTCATCTTCCTTTCACTTTAGAACTAATTTCAACAACTTGTACTTGTTGAATATCCATTGATTATTACAGTTACATGGAAATGTCAAATTAGAGCCTTCCTGCTGATGCAATTTATGTTTTTCCTGATTATATTCTGCTTCTTGATAAATGTATGAATAAATTCTTGGACTAATTTCCTCTTCTAACTTCCTGTTTGTTTTTTGTATCTGAAATAAAGATCTGGAGTTAAAAATCTACAATGTCTTTATACTGATGTTTTAGCTCCCTATCAACAGGTTGTTTCTACCCTTTATTATCCCTGTCCTCTATAAATGGAGTAGGGCTTTTGTTTTTATTTGTTAAACCTAATTTCATCCATTGTAGTTCATAGTCACTGTACACAGAGCAGGTACAGTAACTTGAAATCCCACTGGCAGGAATCCTTTGACCAGGGTCCACTTGGAATCCTAAAGTCTGGACCCGAAGCACAAAGTGGTGGCTGTCTGTTTCCAAGTATTAGTGGCTACTTCCTGTCTGCAGAGGAAGTGGGCGGGGATCCAGGCTGGACTTGGGCAGCAGTCATTGTGAAAGGCTTTCCTGGCTGCTTCCTTATGTCTGCCTCCTTGTATCTTCCGCTCCTGGCTCAGATTCTCTCCTTTAAACAAATGTTCCCTGCATCTCATAGGCAGATCCTAAGGGTTCTAAGGATTAGAAAGAATGGTGCGAACCTCAGGCCTTTCAGCAGTCTGACATATGGTTGCTTCTCTTTTTTCCTGCAGCAAAACCAGAAATCTTGACTTACGACAGGCTCACAAATGGCATGCTCCAGTGTGTGGCAGCGGGATTCCCAGAGCCCACAATAGATTGGTATTTTTGTCCAGGAGCGGAGCAGAGGTGAGATGATTATTTTTGGCACTGCTTAAAATGCAGAAAGGAAGGACTATAATTCAGTTGAATTTCAAATGTGTTTTCTGATTTTTTTTTTTTAATGAAAGAAAAAAGCTTTGTTTTGATTGTTATTTTTTTTTTTAATCCATGTAGCTTTTTAAGAGAGGAATAATGACTATATTTTTCCTGGTAGACATTTATTTTGTTTGCTGGAAAATGATTACTGAATGACTTCTCTATTTTGGTGGTTATCTTTTTGGATTTATCATGCAATTTCTAGCCTGCAGGTAGATAAAGCAATTTTCTAGGACAGAGTAATTAGATTTCCATTCTATACACAGGAGGTAATGTGTGTGGGAAATGTGGCTGTAGTTATCATGAAAAAATTACCTCACAAGTTAATTGTCAAGTTACCAAGAAGTAATGATCATGCAATTACAATATACATATGGTGTTTGTAAGCGGCGGGTTTTTAAAAGGTTTTCTCCTTGATTAGGTGCCCAGGCCCTGCACAGACAACATCTGGCATTGTGCTGCTTCTCCCTCACAGTCCACACTTAAGCCTTAAATTGTGCTCTCACGTTACCTGAAGACGAAAATCGGGTCAGCATTGCTGTTTTTATCCATCAAGTGCTATTTAATGCCCTGGCTTTAAAAGCCCAGTTTAATATCAGAACTGAATGCTTGGGATGCTAGTAGAAATTTTATTTTTCACGGAATAGACCTTCTTCTGTTAACATAGGATTATTGTTGTGGGATTAGTGAGATGTTCTCTGTAGGGAAAAAAATATGGAAGATCCAAGACCCTGGGAAAGTATATAGCCTTAGTGGAAGTAGCCCCAATAATTACAGTCCTGGGCCGGGGAGTTAGCTCAGTGGTTCTGGCGCCTGTCTTGCAAGTACAAGGACCCGGGTTCGATTCCCCAGTAACCACATAACGATACTGGGTGTGGAGACTCACACCCAGCAGCAACCAGTACCACATACCACAGTGCCGGGCGTGGTGGCTCACGCCTGTAATCCCAGCACTCGGGAGGCAGAGGCAGGAGGATTGTGATGTGAGTTGGAGGCTGAGCTCAGGGCCAGCCTAAACCACAAAGCGAGACCCTGTCTCAAAAAAACCTGAAAAAAAAAAAATTACAGTCCTGCGTACAGCAAGAATTTATAGAGGGTTTTGCTGGTCTTGTGAACAGTGCACACCTGATCTCTACCTTTAGGAGACTATTCTAGTGAGTGTGAGCAGTGACAGTCAGCAAGAAAACTGAGTGTTACAAAGGGAGTAGGAAGTAGTCAGGCATGGAACACAATGTACTCAGAGTCCAGCCTTTGCCATTATTATTATTATTATTATTATCATTATTATTATTATTATTATTAACAGTACTGGGAATTGAACTCAGGGCAGATACACTGAGTTGCATCCTCAGCCCCTTTTCAATGTTCTCTTGGTAAATTTTAAGAGAGCATCCCACTAAGTTACTAAGTTGCCCAGGCTGAGTTTGAACTTGAGATCCTTCTGCCTCAGCCTCCCACAGGGTCAAGATCACACACACCTGCACCACCACACCAGGCTTGGCCCTGAATCTTGGAAGAGATGGAATAGGCATGTTTAAGTGAAGATTCAAACTCATGTTTAGCTCCAAAACTTCTCTGTTTCTTCTCCCTTCCATAAGAATTTGTATCTTCTTAGGACCTCAGAAGTATTTAGCCTTTGGCTGTAGAAGAGGGAATTACTACTGACTGTGAGACTTCGACTTTGTTGTAAACATATACCAAATATATTTGTTTCTCTAGAGTCACCCTCCCTTGTACTTTTCTGTCCCTAGATGTTCTAATTCTGTACGACCAGTGGATGTCCAGATTCAGAACTCCTCTGTGCCTCCTTTTGGAAAACTCCTGGTTCAGAGCTCTGTAGATTCTAGCATGTTCCGGCACAACGGCACGGTTGAGTGTAAGGCTTCCAATGACGTGGGCAAGATTTCTGCCTATTTTAACTTTGCATTTAAAGGTAACAACAAAGGTATATTTCTTTTTACTCCAATTTAAGGGGATATTAGGTTTTTGTCTACCATGCCAATCATGACTAAGTCCATTTCAATACTGTCCATCTCATTTCTGGTAATGCCATCCATACCTTCATCTTGTTCACTAACTTTCATTCCATTCTACTTTGTTAATGAAGTTTATGCTTTTCCAGAGTAATTTTAACCATATTTCTTTAGATAGTTTGTTTATGTGCATACACCCACGCATCTAGATGTCTCTCAAATTACATATTCATAATCCTCTATTGGAAAGGGGTTGGAAATAAGTAGTAGAATGTACTTACATTATGCTCAGACATAGTTAAGACAATTCAAAAATCATTTCAGTTATGTCAAATGAGTTAAGACTTTGTCAGACTCTGTATCAGAAAGTTAACGCTGACCTCGATGTCATCATGTGAGCAAGCAGTTTCTTTACAACGTGCTTCATGAAAGACAAGCTGTTTTAGCATAACTTAAATGATTCTTGGGGGGAAACCGATAAGTTGGTGTAAAGTTTGAAGACAAAGTTGGCAGTCAGGTTTTTTGTGGTCTTTAAAATAAATTTTTTGAGTTGGCCAGACCGTGGCAAAAAGTATTATTTTCTCACCTTTTTTGTAATGAAGAAAAGAATCTTACATTGTTCTGAATGTTGATCTTTCCAGACAGGGCCATGAAAAGGATACTTAGTGCTTTTCTTCGTTGTGAAAGACATTTATGCTCAGTGTAGAAAATTTTGAAAACTTAAGAAGGCATCAAGGAAAAACTGTAAATGATTCACAAAGGAAGATTAAAGTTGTCTAAGGCAGGGCTTTGAAATGGAAAGTCCATTCAGATTTTGTTTTTCATCAAAACACAGAATAAAGTTATTTACGTGCTACAGAAATTTAAACTTCTCAGTCACCCAGCTCTCAGCCCTGGTCCTGTTGATGCCTTTGAATAACGAGAGTAAATCGTAACCAAGTGTCCTGCATGAGCTGTGAGGTGGGAGGGGGTCCACTTGGATCAGACTGTTCAGCCAGAGACCCTATCTCACTAATAAGTTTCGGTTCTTTCTTCTCTTCCTTTTTAGAACAAACCCATCCCCATACCCTATTCACCCCTTTGCTGATTGGTTTTGTGATCACAGCTGGTATGATGTGTATCATTGTGATGATTCTCACCTACAAATATTTACAGGTAACCGTCCATTTGTTTCCTGCCCTGAGTGCTATAGTGGCCAGGTATTAATCATTAAAAGGTGATATATCTTTCTTTTTCTCCCCCAGAAACCCATGTATGAAGTGCAGTGGAAGGTTGTCGAGGAGATAAATGGAAACAATTATGTTTACATAGACCCAACACAACTTCCTTATGATCACAAATGGGAGTTTCCCAGAAACAGGCTGAGTTTTGGTCAGTATGAAACAGGGGCTTTCCTTGCAGCCTTTTTGTGTGCACAGAACAATGCTTTTAGGGAACTCCAGTGGCCTCCTTTGTTTTCTTTCCACCTGAAACAAATGTTTGCCGTGAAGTTTCACAGAATTGATAGGTTTGGCAGAGGGAACATTGTAGGGAAGGGCCTCTGGACACGTTTATCTTGAATTCTTTTGTGGATCTTAAAACTTGACAAATGGTCCTTTAGTTCCTGTGCCACCGCTGATCTTACCGTTCTCCTTCCTGCAGGGAAGACTTTGGGTGCCGGGGCTTTTGGGAAAGTGGTAGAGGCCACTGCATATGGTTTGATTAAATCCGATGCGGCCATGACTGTTGCTGTCAAAATGCTGAAGCGTAAGTGTTTCTGGGCTACTGGGGGTGCCTAATATCAGTCTGCTGACCTTGGCATTTATTTTGCTAAAATAAGCTATCTCCAATTTTAGCGAGTGCCCACTTAACAGAACGAGAGGCCCTCATGTCGGAACTCAAGGTCCTGAGTTACCTTGGGAATCATATGAACATCGTGAATCTCTTGGGAGCGTGCACTGTCGGAGGTAAGGCTGTGTCCTCAGGGCTTTTAATTATGTCCCTTTACCCAAGGAGGGGGGCTGTTTTTATAGTATTTTGACAATGCTTTGTTAAAAAGTGCCTGCAAGACTTTTATCCTGAAATTTGTTGTCTATTGATAGCTTTTGTTTTCTTCAGTGTTCTTAAGAAATGCCTTTTATCATTTCTGTTTTTAGGGACCTTCAAAGTCTGTTTATTTTGAGATGTATCATTATTATTGTAGACCATCGCTGTCCCACTGTACTAGAGAGCTTGAGAAGCACTACCTGCCCTCCCAAGTGTGTTTTGGTGCCCTTCCCACCCTCTCAGTGCTGCCCACCCCTTGCCAGCCCTCAGTGATCTATATTCTCTCCACAAATGAGTGAGAATGTGGTATTTGTCTTTCTGTACCCAGCTTAATATTATCCTGATTTGATAACTGCATATTACATATATGTATTGCACATTCTAATAATAAATGCCATAAATAAGGACAGGTATTATGTGTCAACAAAAGAAATATTTGGAAATTTATACTGAAAACAAAAATAAGTATCCAAATTGTTGAATAATTACATGTATATTAAAGAAGAATGTGAATTTTACTTTTATCATCCTGTTAAAAACAGCCCAGGACACACACTAGTTACCGTCATATATGTTACATCAAAAGCATCAGTCTCTTGAATGCCCCATCTCAATCAGCAGGATTTTCTTAACCACTTTTTATATTCCTGGATTATTTAAGAGTTAATATTTACTTGCATGTCATGATTTAAAGTAGGCCCCTAAGTTGCCCAGTTGTCAAACATAAAGCAAGCATTTCACTTCTATAAAAGTAAATGTCCAATTCCAAAGTCTTAGTCAGGGTTCTCTGTTTGCAGAAGGCATTTTGGTCTGAAGAAACAAAATTGTGTAAGATGAGATGTTCCTGGAGATCTGGAGAGCTCATGGGAAAGTTGACAGCTTTAGATCGTGTTGTAACACCAGCCCTCACAAAGCCGTAAATGGTACTTCACCACATGAATTGTTCATGAGACAATTTCTACCCAAGGCAATTAATTGCCTGTTAACTTCAGAACTAAGTTTTAAGCATTCATAGCACCGAAATCATCTCCCAGTAGTAGTGCTCAGAACAGGGGTCGTTTCAGGATTTCACCCATCTTGCAGTCTGGGTGCAGCTGGCTGATCTGTGTGGCTGATTTTCCTACTCCCCTGCAGTCTGGGCTCTTCATTTCCATAATAACATTCGTTGTAATGAGTGATGAAGCCCTGCCATCAACAGAAGTGAATCAAGGATTCACGCAGGAAACTTAGTAATAGTAGAACCTTTCAAAGCCAGCACCTCGGCCCAGCTTCTAGATTTGTGTCCTCTAGAAACTCAAGCTGAGGCAGTAGGAGCACAAGGGTGGGTCTAGCCTGGGCAGTTTAGTGACTCAGTAAGACCCTGTCTTAAAAAACGGCTAAAGACAAAACTCAATGCGAAGGCCCTAGATTCAATCTCCAGTATCATTACAAAAGAAGGAAAACATTGGGTTAAAAAAGGACTTGCTGGCTGGGGAGTTAGCTCAGTGTTTCCGGTGCCTGTCTTGCAAGCACAAGGGCCTGGGTTCAATTCCCTGGTAACCACGCCCAGCAGCAATCAGCACTCCATACCACAGTGCCAGGCCTGGTGGCTCACGCCTGTAATCCTAGCACTGGGGAGGCAGAGGCAGGAGGATTGCTGTAATGTGAGTTTGAGGCTGATCTCAGGGCCAGCCTGAACTACCAAGTGAGACCCTGTCTCAAAAAAAAAAAAAAAAGGACTTGCTTGTTTAGTCTTACTCTATATAAAGCTGCTTTGTAAAATGATGTTAATAGAATTATTTTGAGACATTTATTGATGCTGAATGTTAATAGTCATGATCAACCCTGGCATTTTTATGGGAGATAGGATATCTACAGTGTCTAGTCTTACCTCTTTTTAACCTTTTTTATATCCTTGTAGGGCCCACCTTGGTCATTACAGAATATTGTTGCTATGGTGATCTTTTGAATTTTTTGAGAAGAAAACGTGATTCATTTATTTGCTCGAAGCAGGAAGATCAGGCAGAAGCAGCGCTTTATAAGAACCTTCTGCATTCACAGGAGTCTTCCTGGTAAGTCTGATTTGCATAAATAGTCAGCTGTTGACAGGCAGTTCATGGGGTCAGGAGGGTTTGCAATCAAGGCTGATTCTTTAAAAATGAACCAAGGTACTCTGAGGTGTGAAATCAGAATTATTAAATTATTTAAATGTGATGAACTGTTTAGGAAGTTTAAATAGTGTTTTTCAAGATCCAAATTGTGTTAAAGTTAGGTATTTGCTTTTTTAAAATGCGTGTGTGTGTGTGTGTGTGTTTTTTTTTTTTTCCCCTTAGCCTTAGTTCTGTGCAATCAATTGACTTGTGTACCTGTTTGTTTCATCATGGTTCTGTTCTTATTATATTTACATTTATACTGCTGAGCATGATCCTATATGCATCTTCTTGGTTTTTTGAGGCAGTCTCACTATGTAGTCTATGCTGGCCCTGAACTTGCGGCAGTCCTGAGTGCTGGGGTTACAGGCGTATACCACCAGGCCCAGCCCTTACATGCATCTTGATAGTTAGTCTCTTTATGTAGAAGATACTAAAAGCTGTCAAGTTATTACTGTAAAGTCCTTTAGAATTTTTAGCCAAATGGCAGCAGTGTTGACCATCTCTGTAGATGTAAACTTTTGTGAACATAGTCTGAATTATTTCTCTGCACCTGCCTCCCTTTTAGTTCATCATGCAAAAAAGGCATAATTACTCCAGCACATTTAAACAAAAAATTTCTGGACTCATTTTTATCTTTTTCATCACTGAGACCATTCTAAAGTTGAATGATGTGGAAAGAGCTTCACGTTCCTTTATGAAGAAAGTTTGGTTTACAATCAGGGTAGATACACACCTTCTCTGTCATACCTTGCCTGTTCTTTCTTTCTGAGTGCTATTAATATTTGCCATTTAAGAGTTCCTGGATTACCTGCTCTGACTGGAATTGCAGTCCTGCGCAATGCAATCCCTCTTAAAATTTTCTCAAGGGGCTAGGAATATGACTTCTTGGTAAGAGCACGTGCTCAGCATGTGACAGCCCACAACGATCTGAGTGTATTCTCTGTTTTGAGATGAGTTTGTCTTCTGATCACTAAACATCAGACCCACAAGGAGACCTCAGTAAACCTTATTGATGGGCCATTTCCTCTCAAAGCCATTTTTCATACCCCTGGCTAAAGTTTAAAATACTTCATGAACCTTTTAATTTTTTTTTGTTTTTTCAGTCCTGAAAAACTTTAGTAGTTTTAAGTGATAGTAAAATACTGTAAAAGCTATGTTTTGTTAATTTCTATAGGCATACCATCCTATATATGAAGTCTTGAGCCCGGATGCGGTTAATTCCAAAACCTGGGCCCTCTCTGCATTCTTTTAACTTTCAAAAATGATGGCCTGAATTGTTCAGTCCTGTGTGGTGTTCTGTGTGCTTTGGGATCCCATATGGGTTTGGAGTCCCCAGCACGCTCTGAAGGAGGTTGTTGTCATGGTGTTTCTATGCTAATCAGAAGCAGGAAGTACTAGAAATCTTGAAGAGTCTCCAGCCAAATGTTGCAGATTCAAGAGGTCCAGATGGTTCAGAAAATCATCCAAATTATTGGTGTTTATCTGAACCAAACTCGGTTTTTTTAAACCTTCTTCCATCAGTCGCTATATGTTAACGATCTCCCTCTCAACACATCTTGGAAGCTCTTGTCCCTTTGTCTTGTGTCTGTGGGGGCTAATTTAGAGTTGGAAGTAACATGAAATGATGCTTTTGGCTCTACGATTCTCATTAAAAATTCACCAGGTCTAGAGAAGGGGGCGCTTCTAGCCTGAGACTACACAGAAGGGATGTCTGGTTCCTGGGGATTGAACCCTCGTTGAATATTAAAAACTTATATATTACAAAACTTGATTTGTAAACTCTTCTTCAGTGTAGCTTTGCTTTTCTCAAAGTCGGTCTGTTTTGTGGCCGAGTGGGCCCCTTAGCTGCTCTCATCAGTAATGACTCAATGGATACTTCATCTCTCCCAGCAGTGACAGTACCAACGAGTACATGGACATGAAGCCTGGAGTTTCGTACGTTGTCCCAACCAAGGCAGACAAAAGGAGATCGGCAAGAATAGGTGGGTACCCATGGAAGAGTGACAGGATTTTACTTAGTGAGGCTCTGTCTTGCCCTGTGGAAGGTATGGTCTTTCCCAGTAGGGTCCCTCTTGGTAAAGCCATGCCTTAGGGTTTGTGATTGGGTGTCTAGAGATGGAGCATATATTTTTGTATTTGAGCATCTTACTGTATGCTTGGCATTTTAAGAATTAATTTACCATCTCTGCCCTAAGGGGCTTGTGACCCAGCCTAAGAATGCTGACTGTTGATTTTTTGATTTGGTACCTTCTTTTCTCCACCCCAGAGAGGGGACTGGTTTGCAAGTTCACGTCAGTCTTTTGTGTGGTCATTACCGCTGTGCTTTATTCACGTGAAAGGTTTGTGACAAAAAAATTCCCTCTTTTCCACCAGGCTCATACATAGAAAGGGATGTCACTCCTGCCATCATGGAGGATGATGAGTTGGCCCTGGACCTGGAAGACTTGCTGAGCTTTTCTTACCAAGTGGCAAAGGGCATGGCTTTTCTTGCCTCAAAGAATGTACGTGAGAATCATTCTCAGAAGAGTACCCTTCCCCCTTACACAACAGCATCGTGGAGCCCTAGTTAGAATGCAGAGTGTCATTTTGAAGTGTGGTAACCAAGAGCAGAGGAAATTCAGTTTCTTCATGTTCCAACTGCTGTCTCTTTGGAATTCCTGTTCTAATTTATAAGCTTTAAAGTGCAAACCTGTCTAAATGAGCTTTCCATGAATATTCTTTTATATGCAGTGAATTCATTTAAAACTTTTGGCTTTAGGATATAGGATATGCATCTAGAAAATAGCGAGATAATTATTTTATCAGCAAAAGCAGGCATGCACCTCATAGCAGCTATGCCTGGTGAAGCATCCAGTTGGGTTTCAATGATGTCAGCCCCTCAATATTACATAGGTATAGCTCATGAAATGAGGAAATAGGGGTCATGGAAATAAAGAGGAGGAAAGGATGGGACCTGGGGGATAATGATGAAACCAAAACAAGGAATGTGGATTCTGGCAGAATGAGAGGAATTCTCTGGGACTAACTGAATTCACTAGGACTAACTAAAGTCAGTGAGGTCACACTTC
This sequence comes from Petromus typicus, assembly GCA_004026965.1. NCBI lineage: Eukaryota > Metazoa > Chordata > Mammalia > Rodentia > Petromuridae > Petromus > Petromus typicus. Next base: position 24,899 of record PVIR01013983.1, on the reverse strand, counting down.
CACCCCACCCTTAAGCATCTTTGGTGACATTTCCAACAATTACCAAACTAAAAGAGAACATAGGATGGCTGAAATAAAGACCAGTTTCCTGTGTCCTTGGGAGATGTCAAATTGAAGTTGTGAACACATTTTAGGAACTCTTTAAAAGAACACTCAAAGAGATGCATGCAAAATAAATTTTCATTTGAAAAAAAATACCCCAATTTGACTATTTATATTTCCTGTGAATGAAAGCATTGCCGAGAAAGGGGGGTAGCATTTATTGCAATCGATTTTGAAAGTGATTATAGTAATTAGAGCCCTGATGATGTGAAACACAAAATGTGAATGCCATTCAAGGCGTAATTTTGATTTTTCTTTTTGATGCTCTGAGTACTTTAAATGTAAGACAGAAGTTTTGGATTTTTTTTTTTTAATAATATAAGCAGCATTTTCAGAATTAAAAATAGTTTTTATTCTTTGAAAGTTAAAATGAATTTAAAAGGCTTTCTTTTCTTCCCCTACCTAATAGTGTATTCACAGAGATTTGGCAGCCAGAAATATCCTTCTTACCCATGGTCGAATCACAAAGATTTGTGATTTTGGTCTAGCCAGAGACATCAAGAATGATTCTAATTATGTGGTTAAAGGAAATGTGAGTACCCTTCTCTATCTGATAGTTCTGCAAAAGCTTTTTAGTCTCAAGTTTTGACAAAAGTTGTTTTCTGTGATTTTCTTAATGCAAATCCTACCTTGAAATATCATGCAGTTTAGCAGTCAAATTAAGTACACTTGAGCAAAATTTGCAAGGAATGCTGAACATTACTACTACTAGCATTTGATAATGTTGAAATCCTAATTCTAATTGTGTAATTATGGGGCATGTGAAAGAAACAGAAATAGCCTTAATTTTCATTATAGCCTGAGAATAGCAATGAACCTGATTTTGCTGAAGTGTAACAAACAGATTTAGACCTGAAGGTCACAGCAGGAAAATGTTTTTGAGATTGACATACTGTGTGGGAATGATTAAAATCTAAGGATCATGTTTGAATTATTAACTTTGTAGAATGTTGGATCCGATACCCAATAGAGGCTTTTAAATGGATTCATGAGTAATAATTGGCTTAAAGAACAGAGTGAATTTTTAAAAGATGCTTTATTTCATTGCCAGTTTTCATTGTATCCTAAAAACAAACCCATCTTCGAATGCAGTGTCTTCCCATTTTAACAGCTGGAGAGACCAAGGCACAGTAAATTTTAGTCATTTTTATTTGAGATGAGATCAGTGAGTAGAGGCTGACATCAGAGTTCCTAGTTTTTAGAGCAGGATCCCGTGGGTGTGGACAACCATTAACTTCCTGTGTGCATGTATTTCTTTGTGCCTGCTTCTTCAGGCCCTTTTGTACGGTCTGGATTGATTGCTGGAGATTTTGTTGTCCCTAATGATAATGTAATATTTTCTCCATCACTGTGGCATCTCTGCTCACCTTGGTTCTGTATAAGTTTCATCTCCTGACTCGAGCATGAATTTCTGAAAAGGCTGATCCAGACCAGCTGTATTATGAAGAGATCTGGGAAAACCAATTTCTTTCATTCTGGTAGCACAGTGAAAGAAAGGAGGAAAATCAGTGCATTGTGCCAGCCTCTAAACATTGAGAAAGGACGAAAGAAAGAGCTAGTGACCTCCAGGCTTAGTCTTGCTGAGTTAAAATCTAACCTTATCGTTTAGTGGCTGTGTGATATTTGACAAGAATTAATTCGCACCTTTAACTTTGTTGTTGCCTCTCTTGGGAATAATGCTAGCAACTGCCTCCTAAAGTTGTTGTGAAGTTTCAGTTAGTTATTCTCTATCAAGAACTTCAAATGATACCGGGCATATTTTTATTATCCTGTGTAGATCCCTTGTTGGAATCTAAGTAATCTCAACAATCACAGCATCTTATTAATTTATTTCCATAATTGACAACAGTGGATGATAAGGCCCTACCTGGCCTTTACAAGTATTGACTTAGCCAAGTTCAGGTTGCTAGGCAGAGAACTGAAGAAACAAATGAGGAACAAGGAGACGAACACAACTTCCTACTGGCCCCAAATTTGTTGTCATTGTTAGTCAAGATCTTCATGTTGAGTTAGGTTTTCTGAAAGATCTTCTATTTCACATGAGCTTGTAGTTACTTTTAGGCCATGAGGCACTTTATCAGTCTATGAAAGCAGATAGATGCCTTGTCTGAAAACTATGTTAAATTCATGGCTCCTTTTTTTTGGTGGGGCGGGGACTGACCCTCCCAATGTACCTCAGGGTGGCCTCAGAATTTTTTTTTTGCGGTATCCAGAATTGAACTCAGGCCGTTGTGCTTCCAAGGTAGGCGCGGTACCACATGAGCTAAATCCCTGCCTGGCCCTTGGCCTCAGACTTGTGATTCTCTGCTTCAGCTTCTCAAGCACTGGAGTTAGAGGTGCACACCATCATTATGTAGAATTCCCAAGAAAAGCAGTTATGTTGGCTCACGGCATTCTAATTTTAAAAAGTAAATTTGATTTGTCAATATATGTGCTTCTTTATTACATACAGCAACATATTCTTTTTTTTAAAAGGTTTTTTTGAGACAGGGTCTCACTTTATAGTTCAGGCTGGCCCTGAGCTCAGCCTCCAACTCACATCACAGCAATCCTCCTGCCTCTGCCTCCCGAGTGCTGGGATTACAGGCGTGAGCCACCATGCCCAGCACTGTGGTATGTGGTACTGGTTGCTGCTGGGCATGAGTCTCCACACCCAGTGGTGTGGTTGTATGGTTACCGAGGTTTGAACCCAGGTCCTTGCGCTTGCAAGACAGGCGCTGGAACCACTGAGCTAAATCCCCAGCCCAAGCAACGTATTCTAAAAACAACTATAATTTCAAAGTAGTATGAACCTAAATGTTGCTGTTAAATATCTGTAAACACTGTAATAGCATGTGAAGATGTCTGTGATTGATAGTTACTGTGATAGACAAAGTCACAGGTACTGCTAATGGTACTATGATATATTGTCTTCATTTGTAATTTTCTAAAAAGCTAGACTTCACTTAGCAGTTATTGAAAAGAAAGACATTTTCACCTTCCAGGTATACATACAGGCCCCTGAGGTCAAGCCACACATAGTTCTCAGATTACCAGTCCCAGTTCAAGCTTTAGCACAGAATCTGGGGAGAGAAGTTGGAGAGCTTTTTTTTTTTAGCTACTAAAATAACTTCAAGGGTAGAAAACACTATCTTCCTAGTTTTTAATCCTAAATGGATTGTGAGGATTGATTTGATTTTCTATAGGAGATTAATATCCGGAAATCCAAACTGTCTCTAAGAAGAGTAGTTTGGCTTGACTTTAGGGGAGGACTTGAAAACGTGAAGTCCAGCAGTTGGATGGTGCCTTGGACCTGCTGCCCCACCACCATCAGACACGATTACGACCCTTACTGAGTCCTGGGTGTGCTGGTTGGCATAGGGAGTCTGGCAGCACTGAGCATTTTACCCGCATCATTTCACTGATGCCATCGAACAACTCATGGAATTGGAAGTATTATTTCTGTTGTACAGAAGACTCTGAGGCTTACTTACCAAGACCTAGGTGACATTTCCAGTGTACTAATGAGGGAGGGACAGTACAGATTGCATATCACAAAACCCCTAAAATAAAAGAAGACTAGCAACTGGAGACCAGAGTTGGTATAGAAGTGCTGAGGACCAGCTCCTTGAGCCTTTCCACATTTTGCCATTCCTGGGTGTGATCCTTATCTTCATGGACCAGGATGACCACAGAGAGCCAGCCAGCCATGTAAGGCAGGTTGAAGGAAAGGAGGCTACGAAAGAGAGCAGAGAATATATGCCTTTTGTATTTTAAGGTTTTCCTAGCACCCCCACTCAGTGGCCCTGCAATAGCTACAGAGCAGGCTGGGAAATGTAGTCTTGTTGGAGGCCACTTTACTGTTCTCAGGGAAGAAGAGGAGTACATTTGGTGGCAACTAACAGATCTCTGCATCACTCAAGGCCAGTTTTTGAACCCAGAGTAGAGCCCAGGTCTGTCTATCTCTGAACTCTCTGCACTTAATCAACCATGAAATCCTTTGTTTGAAACAGGGTCTTGCTTTGCAGTGCAGGCTGGCCTGGAACTCACTGTGTAGTCCAGGTTGACCTTGAACTCATGTCAATCCTCCTGCCTTAGCCTCCTAAATGCTGAGATTACATGTGTGTCACCATGCCCAGCTATGTCCCTGTGTTTAAAATGAGCATAACTTGATTGTGAACCATCCATTTCAGAGGTCATGGGAGCCTCCTGAGGTCATGTAGATAAACATCTTATTAGATGGTTCTCAGTTCTCACTCTCAACCTGGAAGAAAGAACAAGGTCTGTAGGGACATTTCTGGTTTGCTTTTTGAAGCCCTTCCATTAAAAGTGCTGAACCTACATGCTTCCTTCCTAGGCCCGGCTGCCTGTAAAGTGGATGGCACCAGAAAGCATTTTCAACTGCGTGTATACATTTGAAAGTGACGTCTGGTCCTATGGGATTTTTCTGTGGGAGCTCTTCTCCTTAGGTAAGATGATCCTTCCTGAAGACACCCTCACTGGACTCAGAATCTTCTGGGATTTTTATGAGTGTCCTGTTTGTGATTTCTGATTGTGGTTTGCCACCTTGTCTATGCTACAGGAAGCAGCCCCTACCCCGGAATGCCGGTTGATTCCAAGTTCTACAAGATGATCAAGGAAGGGTTCCGAATGCTCAGCCCCGAGCATGCACCCGCCGAAATGTAAGGGTCAAGCAGAATAGTTTTCTTCAGATAACGTGTCCCCGTTTAGCTGTCTTTTGAAAGATGGAAACCCAGATGTTGAGAGTTTTCACTAGTGCAGTTTAAAATGTCACTTAATTCCTTTTGTGACACCCTTATCAAATGTCATTGCTATCATTTTTCCCCCCTAATTTCTGATTGCCAAGAATCCAGAACTTCTTGACAGTGTTTCTGTCACACAGTGTTTTATTCTACACACACACTGCTTCACATGTCCGGGTGCATAGCCTGGGAGTGTTAGAAACTTATTGCAGAGCAGGCCCTGGAAGGCAGGCCAAGGCATCTCGGTGTGACAGTTAGTGGCTCTCCTTTTACAGGTATGACATAATGAAGACTTGTTGGGACGCTGATCCTCTAAAAAGGCCAACATTCAAGCAGATTGTCCAGCTTATTGAGAAGCAGATTTCTGATAGCACCAGTCGTGTGAGTACTTGGCTCGGCCCAGAATCTCCCTTTCTCCCAGGTCCAGCTCTGTGGTCCTCAGGATTTAGGGCTGAGGACCAGTCTCCTCACTCTTCTCCTTGGTTTTGTTGTAAGTTGGGCTTTAGGAGAGTTGACTAAAATGGTTCTTTCTGCCCAGACCTCTTTTTCTGAGCCAAAGACAGCTGCACAGTGGGGAGAGGAACAGGTGACAGGTTCTATGCTCCAAAGTATACAAGTGAGAGTTTCTGTAAGGATTTGCTGTGCAGCTTCTTCCACCCTGAGGGCAGATCACGGGGTCGGTGTGCTCTCCCTCGCCAGTCAGGCTCCTTCCTCCTTGGGAGGAGGGCTACTGTGCTGTGAACCGGAATGAAAGGCAGCCCGTTATGCCAGGAAGTCGGCCTCCGCTCACCTAGGCGTAGCCAGCACGTGGTGATGCTGTCATCGCCGCAAGCCACAGAGAAGCAAGAGTTGTTTGAAGTTGGGCAATCCCTCCCAGTGGTGTGGGGAGTGAGGGAGGAGAGCTCAAATCCATTATTTCCTCCCCTGCTTTTAAGGAAGAATTAATGATCCTTACTTGAAATGGGATTTTTTAAAGCTGCTTTTTCCACCCCCTGGGCTGTGTACTTGGAGCGCTCTTTTCTAATGGCACGCCACTATTCCGTACTTAGGGTTGCAGCTTGCTCTGCGGGGTGTCAAGGCATATTTCAGATGAACCAGTATTTTCCACCCAGTGCTTTAACACGCGACTGAAGACCCCTGGAAAAGCCATGGGTTTCTCAGCAAATTACTCTGCAGTTGGGGTGCAATTGGCCATAGGGATTTGTAAAACTTTCTAACGGCTTCGATAGTGCTTGTTCCCAAATGGATCCCATCAGAACAGGGAGGCTTGCAGATGTTTGTGCCGCTTCTTCTGAAAAGTGATTTCCTTGGGGAGAATGAGGAGTGAACCAAAGCTTATATTTATTTTATCGTTCTGATGTGGGTTTTAGGCACCAAGGTCTTAGAAACCGCTTCCCGAGTCCTTGTCTGTTGCTTGCTGTTCTGAAGCTCTGCTCCTGCATTCACTGTAGGGACTGTGATATTAATTGTGGCCTTCTTTTCCCAGATTTACTCCAACTTGACCAGTTGCGCTGCCAACCCAGAGAACCCTGTGGTGGTAGACCATTCAGTGCGGGTCAATTCCGTGGGCAGCAGCGCCTCCTCCACCCAGCCTCTCCTTGTGCACGAAGATGTCTGAGCAGGAGCGTTCGGGGCCTCCCCTGCAGGAGCGGTCCCCGTTCATTTTGGCTTCTGCTAGGGTTCTTTTGTTTTCCTTTGACTTACACCCTGTGTTGGGGTAGTGGGTTCCCCACAGCAATCCTGACTTTATGAGCACACTTTAGTGGCTGATGATTTTCTTGTCATCCGCCGCCAACCCATTGTAAAGGTTCGAACTGTATATATTCCCTAAAACAAAGTAGCTCCTACTATGAACAGAAAAATTTGGAGTTAGAGGAAGAGAGGGTGGGACGAGCTAGATGCCCAGATTTCTTTCTAATGCTTCTCCAATTCTTTTTGAAAAGTATGGTTGGTTGTTTATTTGAATAAAGGATCCAGGATGAGGTGAAGGAGCATCAGGACTGGCAGTTGAAACCTAAGTCCTTTATGTGGAAAGCACACATTATTAGAACAAAGGACACGAGTATGCACATCTGGGCTTATGAAATCTAGTATTCATGCTGAGAATGAGGCCTAGGCCAAGAGAAAGAGCCCCCTGAACATGAATAAAGACACTGCTGTGGACCACTGCATGAGCTTTTGTACACCTGACCTGGTTTTTAAATAGAATTTGCTATCAGGAGTTGAATTGGAACCTAGGCCTCCCTAGCCAGCGCCTGTATATACTCATGTATAGATTGTATGTGTTCATACATTGGAGGGGGAGCCCGCAAGTTTTAGTTTCTGTGTACAACCCTGGTGTTTTTGTCTGCTGTATGTAGGAATAGATCGAGCCATACAAGTTTGAAGGAAACAGTTAATACTGGGTTTTTTTTTTTTTAAAGGAAGAAATGTAACCGCTAAGCACATTCATAACAAAAACCAGCTCTTCTAGCCAATGAACTGCCCTGTCAATTGTCCAGAACAAGCCTACCAGCTGCAGAATTGCACTGTACTCAATGGATTTGATGCTGTTTGAAGAAGTTACTGATTCCACAGGATTCTGCGGAGTGAGAAAGCAGTGCTGTTTTAGTTTAGATTCTTGTGTAGCAGGAAGTGAAAGTTAGATTCAACCTCCTTTACAGACACATCCTGGACATCGGGCCAGTATCTCATGTGAAAGAGAGAGAGAGAGAGTGTGTGTGTGTGTGTGAATGTGCGGATATGTGTGCTTGTGCATGCAGAGACATATCTGAGGGGTGATTTTGCTCTGAGTCCAAGGAGTCTTTCAGTACCTATGAAGTAACTCGGCTTTCATCATCAGTTCCATAGCTGCACATAGCTGTCTAGAATAGCTTCCCAAAAGCCTGCGTGGAGAGGCTTGTCAGTAGTGGAGAGTTTAGGGCCTACCTATTTGCAGTCCATGGGCACTTAAGGCATTCTGTTATTTACGGTCATCATACTGTATCCATTCCTTAGGCCTTGCGTAGCGCTACTGTTCCACCGAAACATGTTTAAGTGGTACCTTTTAGACTGTGGCCTAAGTATTCTTATTCTTGATAGTTTATCTTCTTTCTTCCCTTCTTTTCATCTCTGTCTGTCTATATGAGGTAAATATGTAGATGGCAAGATTTGTATGTCTTGCAAGACTCGGGTATGTTGCCTCCACAGTTTCCCCTTAGCCATCCCTTAGACTACACTTAGAAATAGTTTGTCCATCAACCTGGAAGTAACCATTTGCACTGGAGTTTGATGCTCTCGCACCTTTCCAAAGTTAACAGGTTTTGGGGTTGTGTTGTCACGTAAGAGATTGTTGCTGTTTGCCATTCTTTGTCTGAAAAATTCCTTCGCCTGCCTATCTACTTTGATTATAGTAAGAAAAGTTAATTGTAGATGTCCAGGTACTTCAGGGGCACTTCGTTGAGAGTTTTGTCTTGGATATTCTTGAAAGTTTATATTTTTATAATTTTTTTTTACATCTGATTTTTTTTTTTTGTAGTTGCTTAATGTTTGAAATTATTTTGTGGCTTTTTTTGTAAATATTGAAATGTAGCAATAATGTCTTTTGAATATTCCCAAGCCCATGAGTCCTTGAAAATATTTTTTATATATACAGTAACTTTATGTGTAAATATGTAAGCGGTGCAAGCTTAAATAAAGGATGTTGTGTTTCATGTGTATTTTTCCTGATACGTTGTCCAATTGTTGACAGTTTTGAAGAATTCCAATAAAAATGTAAATATACAGATCACATGGGAGTTTTTTCTTTCTTAAATTGCATTCACCTCTACAGAAGATTTTTTATCCAGTTTACATAAAGTATATGTGGGATTATCAAATCATACTACAATTTATATGCTTGAAGATTCAATCGATATTAAAGTTTTTACCATGCATTACATTTTCTCATTCTTTTACTTTGAGGTCTTTTTTTAAAGTGAAAAATTAAAGTAGTAAACATTTTGAGAATTTGAATAGCTATGATTATTAAGTTGATTCTTTGAAAATGACTTTTTTGTTGACAAAATAACAGCAATGTCATGTGGTCCAGTCTAATATATCAAACAGGTTTCCTAAAAGAGATCATCTAAAAACTAACTTGAACAGTAAGACGATGGCCAAGGTGGACATCGGGATACCAAGAGAGTGATTTGTGTTCTTAATGCATTGGGTTTTGAATAGAGATAATTTCATCATGAAATTACTGGCTTTCAGAATAGAGTTAAGTTCCATCATTTATTGGAGGGTAGTACATCATGCCTTTGAGTGAGATACTATCCTGTGGCTGAAGCAGCCAGCAGGAACAGAAGGTTCTGTCCAGACCTTTGGAACTGGACAGACTGAGTTTTCCCTCCATATGATGCTGTAAAGAAAGGCTCAGACACGCAGACACCATCAGCCTCTTTTATGGACATGACATCTACACCAGCAGAAACATCTGCGAAAAGTGAAAAGGGCTCAATGGTGACCTGTAATGAATACGAATCCTTTTGAAGTCGGGAGGGGTTTGTGTGGCCAGAGATAAGCAAAATAGTAAGAAATAGAGCTGCATTTCAATCAGGAGGTTGCTGGGATTTTTTTTATTTACTTATTTTTTTTATTACAGACAAATGTTAATTGGGACTGCAAAAGAAAGAAGTCCTTTCCAAGTGTTTGCACTATCATGTAGGGATACATATGTGTATAATGTTGAGTTAGAAGCATGTTATTAGTCCTCTGACCCAACTTTTCATTGGAAAGTAGTGTTGGGTGCTTGGTGTCCAGGTTCACAGTGGATTCAGATCCTGGTGTCTCCATTTACCACCACTCTTGAAACTTCAGTGCTGTTGCAGTAGTGTCTATCACAGCATACTAGTTTAGGGCTTGCAAGACCTACACAGTACTCAAAAATGGTAGCTTTCTGCACACCTGTAACCCTACCACTCCAGGAGGCAGGAGACTGCAAGTTTGAGTCCAACCTGGATAACATAATGACTTATGGAAATCTCATCTGACTGCAAGTTTGAGTCCAACCTGGATAACATAATGACTTATGGAAATCTCATCTTAGTATTTTTATTTTTAAAAATTATTATTATTATTATTTTTTTTTTGAGACAGGGTCTCGCTTTGTGGTTCAGGCTGTCCCTGAGCTCAGCCTCAAACTCACATCACAATCCTCCTGCCTCTGCCTCCCAAGTGCTGGGATTACAGGCGTGAGCCACCACTCCCGGCACTGTGGTATGTGGTGCTGATTGTTGCTGGGTGTGGGTCTCCACACCCAGTATGGTATGTGGTTACCGGGAAATCAAACCCGGGCCCTTGCGCTTGCAAGACAGGCACCAGAACCACTGAGCTAACTTCCCGGCCCCCATCTTAATATTTTTAAAAGAGATGGTAGAAAAAAGATTATTGGAGATCTGTGGGTGGGGGTAAGCAGACTAAAAATAATCAAGATACGGTGCGAATGAAACTTCTAAACACACTAATAAAAACAAGTGAAAAAAAACAAAAAGGGCTGGAGATGCAGATCAGTGCAAAGGTCTTGAGTTCAACCCCTGATATTACCACCAGTAACAAAAAGATCATTTTCATTATAGTTAACTTTGTTGAGTAGGGAAGATAAACAATACTCAGTCCTGGTATATCCCATATAGAATTACCTAATCAAATACTGCTTCATACTGTCTTAAATGCAAGCAACACTGGTATGCTGTTGAACTGACTTTGCTGTAGTGATTTTTGTGCTCTTAGGAAGGTTCCAGCATTGTGGCCAGTAGTTGAAGGCTTTCTGTGTTCTCACTCTAGCCTTTCTTCTGGGGTTTCCTTCCCCAGTGATGGAGCCATGTGCCTGCCCCATACTCTTCTGGTTTCCATTCTCAGATGTTATATTGACTTTCCCAACAAAGTGCTATTTTTCATGACCATTAAAATCATCTCAATTGGAAGTTACCCTGCATTCCCATGACATACTGTACTTCTGAGCTCTTAAAATTCTTTCTACCATGTACTATCTTTATTTTGGCCATTGCCCTCTTTCCCACCCTGCTACACACAAACTTGTTTCACTGGTATCACTTATTGCTTCAACAGTGAGTTACCTCCAATGCGGTGAACCTGTGGTACATGTGCTGCAATGTTTGTATATCAAAAGATGTAAAAGGTTCGCCAACACTGGTAGACATTAGAGGTTAAAAAGCCCAAGAACTTGCAGAAATGCACAAAGACTTCCCCAAGTTCACTGAGTAGTACTCATAGCCAGAACTCATATTCAGACTTGCCCTGCCCTATTGCCCCTCCCACTTCCTGTCTGTGTGTTGTCACTCATCCACCCCAGCCTATCCCTTGAGCCCATGTGCCTTGGGGCTATTTCTCAGCCTTGTCCAGGCAGCCAGGGAACATAAACTGGTGTTGGTTGAAAAGAGAATTTCCTACTGTTCTTAAGTGATGACCAAGTTGCTGTGTCCTCAAGGTACAGGTGTTCTACTGCCAGTGCTCCTGAAGTGGTTAATTAATATTTCTTGAGTGGTTAATTAGTACTTTTGGAGGAAATAATTACACATTCTGTCATTTGGGAGTGAGGGAGCGTCATCTGGGAGAAGATGGCTCCAGGAAAGAGAAAACTCCAGGAAAGAAGCTTACAAAGATGCCCATTTCACACTGGTAATGGGAGGTGAAGCTTCGTGAGAAGAGTAAAGGGGTGTGTGCAGGAGGGCCCCCTGGCACACTTACTGAGGCCCACACAGCTGCTCATAGCTGGGAGTTAGGAGGGAACAGAAGAACGTGGGTGGATGGGGAAGAGTAGGGAGAACGGGAGAAGGGGTGAAGTTTTCTTCAGGTCCCAGATGTGGGGAAGGGAGCAGAAGCTGCCAATCAGAGCCCTCTGGACTTCAGGTACCACCCTAGGCCTGACCTTGGAGAGGTTCAGCAGAGCCAGCAGCTGCGGGTGGGGGTGTGCACAGAAGAGCTGTCAGGACCACCCGGGCTTTAGCTGGTCAGTCTTCCAATGAACGTCTATAAAGGAAACTGTTTGCTACCGTGGGGCTACTGTATGTCCCTCGGCAACAGAAATTTGCCTTTCACTGTTCACTGTTCCGCAGGCTGGAGGGCTGAAATCAGGGTCCATCTCCCCCTCCCATTGTCAGGACATATGTTTCACGCCCTTCATTTCTGGCAGGTCACAGTCAATCTTTGGCTACTCTTGGCTTGTAGATCTGTCTTCACCTTCACATACTGCTCTTCCTGGGTGTCTGACCTCTGGGCTTAGAGTACCCCCTTTTTGTAAGAACATAAGAATGTAAGTCATACTCATTTAGGACTTCTTCACTATAACCTTATTTTCACAAGTTACATACACAGAGACTTTATTTTCAAATAAGGTTGCATCATAAAGTACCAGAATTTAGGATTATGACTTCAACATTGCAATTTGGTTGGGGCACAATTTAACCTACACCCAAAATTTTCACCTCATTGTGTTGAATGACCCGGTTCTTATCAAAGTACTGAAAATAGGCTTTTGAAAAACTTGAAAGATCTCAAAGCTGCCCATTTTCAATTATTCTAATATTTTTAAAATCTGAAATTCAAATTTAACTTGATACCCTTTAGTTTGTTTGCTAATATGGTAAACCTTGTTTAGATTTTGAGATGGTAGATTTTGTTTTTTTGTTTTTTTTTTGTTTTTTTTTTTTTAGGTTTTTGGAGACAGGGTCTCACTTTGTGGTTCAGGCTGGCCCTGAGCTCAGCCTCAAACTCACAGCACAATCCTCCTGCCTCTGCCTCCTGAGTGCTGGGATTACAGGCGTGAGCCACCACGCCCGGCACTGTGGTATGTGGTACTGGTTGCTGCTGGGCGTGGGTCTCCACACCCAGTATTGTTATGTGGTTACCAGGGACCCAGGTCCTTGCACTTGCGAGACAGGCGCCGGAACCACTGAGCTAACTCCCCGGCCCGGTAGATTTTGTTTTAAGGACAGCACTTAATCACTGGATAGTCAAGATCTAGCACAGTGGAACAAATGCACATTATCTATGATAGTAAAATACAGAGGACGAGCTTTTGTGAAGACCTGTTGATTGCAGACTCCTTTAGTTTTTTGCTGTCAAAATTATTTCATCTTCATTTTTGAAAACTATTCTCAGTAGATACAGAACTCTGAATGGTAGTTTTCAATGTTGCTATTGCTTTTGGTCTTTGAAGGTGTATATTTGATCTTCTTTGAGCTGCTTGGACCTATGGATTGGTGTCTTTCATCACTACTGGAAAGTTCTTAGCTGTTTTTAGTTTGCCTCCACTTCATCCTCATTCTCCTTTTCTTCTGGTATTCCAATATATCTCAAACCTTCTCATTTTAGTCTTCATTACTCTATCTTTTGTATTTACTTTCTTTTTGACTTTCTGTGCTACACTCAGGATAATTTCTGCCCTTCATATTATCCAAATTGCTTTTTGGTTACTAAGGAGAATTCTTTAGCAATTTCATTGATAGGCCATAAATCATTCCAATTGTGTGCTCAGTGCTTTTATTGTGCAACTATCCCCACAACCCAATATTAGAACATGGCTATTATTCTCAAATTTCCCCTCATGCCAATTATTTAAAGTATTCAAATAATTTTAATTATTTTTCTTGCCCTCTGAGGTTACTCCACATACCTAGCTCTTACAGAGCAAACCTACTTATTGATTTCACTGGTATCTTCCTAGATGTTTTGATAATATAAATAATTGATGTTGCCTTGTTTGGATGATTATCAGTGATAATGATAGCTATCATGTATTTAATGCCTACTGGATATCTGTATCTGTATTTAATATCTTGCATATATTACCTTATTTAAGCCCTATGACTTCCCTAGGAGGTAGGTAGGTAATGTCTGTTTCCACTTAAACATAAGAAACCTTTGTCTCTGAAAAGCTTTCTAGCTTCCTCTAAACTTGATAGTTATAAGCAGTGGAATTGAGTGGCAAACTTTAGTGTGATCCATAAATCCTAGTATTTTGCTTATTAGCTTGTTTTGCAGTGCTAGGAATTGAACCTAGATCCTCCTGCATGCCAGGGAAGCAAGCTCTCCACCACTGATCTACACTCCCAGCCCAACCATAGGTCCTAGAAAAAGAAACTCAGCAATCTAACTGATATGTGAATGACTCCTTTATTGTCACTTTCTTAGTGTTGGGCCATCTTTTAGGCCCTTCAGAAGCACAAGGAAAAACAAATAATGAAATCAAATCAACCACTCTGCTACTTATTGTCAACCTCTCTAAGATATTGATAAGAATGTGTCTGAAGTTAAAAGCTAATGTGAAGGCCCAGAATTATCTGTTGATTTCATAGGTTCACAATCTGCTTGCACTCTTCTGAGTTACATATGAACTGCCCTTGTCCCCCAGGAACACCTCTCCTTCTGTGTTTCAAAGAACAGTCGTGTCCATTTGAGTCTCAGGACTGAAACAGTGTCCCCAATTGACAGAGGACTGAGGATCAGAAGGGAGGAGAGGATCCCTAGCCAGGATGAAGCAAGAATTTCTGATCAATGCTCTTATAAGTGAAAACACCACCTTTCTCTTGCTTCAACAGTTGTTACTGTTGCTTATAAATTAACAAGCTGTCGCCCATATGTCTCCTCCAGTGTCGATTCCACTTTTGTTGGTTAAATGCAGCTTTGTGATGTGGGTTCTTGGATGATGGGTTTAATCTCCCAAGGGCTGGATGCTTCAGGTAAATTCTCCCAGTTGAAATAAACATTCTCCAGTGCGCTCACCCGTGGGTCTCCGTCCATGGCTGGCTTTGAAGTGTGCATGCTTTTTCAAGCACATCCCCAGGATTGTGGTGAGCTTTTTGAGCCTGACCTTTTTCTTTGTGGTCTGTGGCTTAGTAGTTGCTCTTGTTCTATAGCAAGTGAAGAATGATCACAGGCAGAAGGATTCTCTTCATGGCCTGTGGTTTCAGGGTATGAACAGGAATTCTAAAGCAGCTAGAAACCTTGTGCTGCACAAGGGGATGCCTGTCTCAAGTGCTAAACCTCCCTCATACAGTGTCACTGGCTCCTCATTTGGGTGTGACAGGTGTGTGGTGTAGAACATTTTTACAGGTGAGCTGACTTTCTTTACTGCTCCAAACAGATATTCCATTCAACACAATAAGATATGATAATCATTTTCATTTAGTGAGTCAATCAACTAGCAACTACATGGAGTAGAAGATTTTAAATAGGTTCTATGAAAAAAGAAGGTTGTCATCGATTAGTTATGTCTGCCTGGACATGGGTATGGAAAATTGCATCGTTATCTTGCACCTCTGATCTAGCACTTACAATGTTCTCAGTGCTTTTCAGACATGAATCTAACCTATACAGTAACCACATGTAATACTTATTATTGCATAGGTGAGAAAGTAATAGGTAGAAAGATCAAGTTAACCTGCCTGAGATCAATGAGAACTATTATGTGGCCAAGACCAGATAAGAATCCAGGAAGTTTTAATTTCAGAATTTGGGCTCTGAACTATGTCAGACTATCTCTCTGTGTCTTTTCTCATTTTCATCAAGACAGACAATCTGAATAGGCCAGGCTCAGAAAAACCCTCCATGGCCAAAGAAATAAGAGGAAGTTGTTTTCATCGTGGTTCTTACTTGCCCTTTTTTCCCCCCAGGTGGACAAGGATTTAGATTCTTGGCCTTGACAAGCAGGAAGTCTTTTCAAACAGACAGAAAAAGATGCTGCCCAATGTTGAACAGATACTTAGAGCACACACAGGGGACCATGTACCCAGGTCTCTGAAATGTGTGGTATCTAAGGGTGATGAGTAGATTAGAAGACAGTGGAAAAGAGCAAGGATTTCCAAGCCGAACACCCATCTCACCAGTGGTGCTATTTACCACTAAGGTAACCCCTCATTTATTCAAGCAACACTTATCAAGCACTAAACATTTAATTCCATTATCTACCTTCTTCATAACAGTGCTAGGAGATAGGGATTTATATTACAAAGATGAGAAAAACTAAGACTCAAGAAGATGACGTAAAGGCCAGGGATTTAGCTCAGGCCATGGATTTAGCATCTGCTTTGCAAGTGTAAGGTCCCAAGTTTGATTCCCAGTAACCACATACCACAATGCCAGGAGTGGTAGCTCAAGCCTGTAATCCCAGCACTCTCGGGAGGCAGAGACAGGAGGATTTCTGTGAGTTCAAGGATAGCCTGGGCTACATATTGAGCTCAGGGCCAGCCTGAACTGCAAAGCAAGACCTTTTCTCAAAAAATAATTAAAGAATGAGAGGAAGGAAGGAAGAAAGGAAAGAAAGAAAAAAAGAATGAAAGAGATAAACTTTGACTCCAAAATATTTTTTAGAGGAATAAACAATTTTAACTTTGTGTTAGTGCTGTTGTTGCTGAATCCCGATGAGTGAATATGCCAATAAGCAAAGCAGACAGCAGCAATGGAGATCCGAGAAGTCCACTCGCCAGGGCCTCTTCCCCCTCCCACAGCCACACCTCAGCCCTTCACAGACCACCCTTTGGGACCACTCTTGAGTTCCCTGGAGTTTAGTAGCTTAGAATCCCACCCTGCTGTACAGAGGCTGACTATGGCTGGTGTCTCCCCTTTCTAGCAGACTTCCTGTCTCTGGAGCCCTTTGCAGATGTCTCCCAGCCATTTACAGACTCCTCAGGGACTCAAACAGGAAGCTGGGAAGAAGTACACTGTGGGGTCTGCTTTCTCCAGCACCAAGGCTCTGATTTTCCAATGTAAATTTTTATTTCACTCTGTCCTATTTGTAGGCATTTGGTTCCAGGACCCCAGAGAGATACCCAAGTCTGAGGATGAACAAGCCTCCTATGTGTAATGGTATATAGTATTTGCCTATAACTTATGCATATTCTCCTCTTTTCTTTAAATTACTCCTAGATTACTTATAACACCTAGTGTAATGCAAATATACAGATAGGTGTTATACAGCATTGTTTAGAGAACAATGACATGAAAATACCTGTGCATATTTGGTACAATTTTTAAAATATATTTTTTTCTCCTTGGTTTCTTCGAATTCATGGATGTAGAACCTGCAGATATGGAAAGCTGATTATACCATTACTTTGAAAAGATTTCCTCAACTCATGCTCTCTTGTAAATAATCAGTGCTAACTTTGATTTGTTTCCTTTTATATCTTTCTATTTTTACATGTGTGTGCATGTATAAATATGTTATTTAAAGAAATAGGATTGTACTGCACATATTCTGCAACCTATTTTTTTTTATTTACAGTGTATCATGATTACCATCACAGATCACCACATATAAATTAAACATAATTCCCCAAGGTATGGATATAACAAACATCTAACATTTTCATATAAGATCTTATCACCTTGACTATTAGAAATCTAATATCTTTTATTTTTGGATCACTTCTGTCAAATGTAGAAGATGGTATACATTTGTTTGAATTAAGAGTGGAATAAGAAAAATATGTGAAATTTGATTTTATTCTATTTATTAGATAAAAGTAATCCATAAAGAGGGCTTGCTGTGGTGCTAGGAGACATATGTGTGCTCATTAAAAGATAATTAATCTGAAAGATAATATACTTTAGTAAGTAAAAGTGAACTGAAAAAAAGTAGATGGAATATTAGTGTCCCTGGATTGCCTTTTATGGAATGCATTTTAAAAGATTGTTAGCTTTTCTTATGTCTCTAAGAGAAACTGGAAGAAAAAGAGTTATTTTCCAATCACATTCTTGCCTCTACAGTGTGGCTGTCTATGATTAAAATAAAGCTAAACCATAGCAGAGTTCCATGAGATATTCACTGTTCCGATAACAATAGGTTATCACTTTCCTTTTGAATTGCTCTCCAATGAATGAAGCCTCCCTCTTCCCAAGAATGTCAATCAATCCGTACTCCTATTTGGCCTGATTGGTAAAGCATTAGCCTGCTCTTAACCGGCAATGAAAATAGCAGCACTCCAGGTACTTGTCAGGCTGTACAACCTCTACCTCCCTGACATTCGGGATCCAGCAAAAGCCTGGGTGATAGAAACAATGCTTATGCACAGTTGTCTAAAGAACAATGAGGGAATTGGGCCTCTCCTTCAAAATCCCAGTTCTATCCACAAACATAAGAAAGCTGTGTGCATGGATTAGGTTGTGTGCTCTTCTAATCCCAGACATGCTTCTGCTAAATTCTACTTTGGGGTGATCTCTCAATTTCCATCCCACATAGAAGAAGTTATGGAATGAACATTATTATTATTATGATCATTAATACTGGGCGAGTGGAAACAAGACTTCAGTTTTAATTCTATTTCTGTTGAGTGTTAGCCATTAGATATTAGGGGAGTCACATAAACTCTCTGAACCTCAGTTGCCACATCTAGTATAAGATGAGACAGTGTCAACCTAGATGAGACAGTCCCTGCGAAGTGTGACAGTACAGTTCCCAATACACAGTCTGGGCAGAGGAGCGGTTGTTTTAACCGGCACCTTCTTTGTCTCTGTGACTCCTAAAGATCCGTGTCCTGACGCGCACAATGCTCTGGGCCAGTGTGCTCTAGTTCTGCCCCCTCCTTGTGCTCACACAGGCCACCTGTGCACCCACCAAAGTCAGTCATGTCCCCAAATGTGTATGCCAGCCAAAGTCGCTATTACAAGAATATATTTCCTTTTTTATATTAAATTAATATAAATACTTATATGAAAAGATTCTAAAAAAAAAAAAATGACTCAAATTGTATTGCCATAAAAACCAAGAGAAATGTTTGGAAAGACTTTATAAAGGTTAAGAGTTAAGAAAAGTTGCTATCAGAGAAAACGTGCATATAATAATTATGAAAAATGGAGAAAGAACTATTAAAAATCCTAGAAAAAGGGCTGGGGATTTAGCTCAAGTGGTACCATGCCCCCCTTGAAAACATAAGGGCCTGAGTTCGATTCCTGCAAAAAAAAAAGAAAAATCCTAGAAGAGATGTTCAAATGCTTCATAAATTATCTAAGTTCACACTTGAATTTTAGTAAACTGAAATTCCTAATCACAGATGATATACTGCGGATATAATTTATATAAGAGCGGCTGTACTGTAAGTTAAGCCAAAGAACTATTTTTTTTGAGATAGAGTTTCACTTTTGTAGTTCACACCAACCCTGAGTTTACTACCTAGCCCACACTAGCCTTGAACTCACAGCAGTCCTCCTGCTTCTGCCTCCCAAGTGGTGGGATTATAGGCATGAGCCAGCACACTGAGCATTGTGATATGTGGTTACTGAGGATCAAACTTGGGACATTGTGCTTGCAAGGCAGACGCCAGGACCAATGAGCTAGGAAAGGGAAAAGGAAAAGGAAAGGGAAAGGAAAGGGAAAAGGAAGAAAGAAAAATTTGTGTTAATGGAATAAAATAGTATTCTAAAGTCTTTTTGTGACTTGACATAAATACTTTCTTTTTTTTTAGGTTTTTTGAGACAGGGTCTCGCTTTGTGGTTCAGGCTGGCCCTGAGCTCAGCCTCCAACTCACATCACAATCCTCCTGCCTCTGCCTCCCGAGTGCTGGGATTACAGACGTGAGCCACCATGCCCGGCACTGTGGTATGTGGTACTGGTTGCTGCTGGGTGTGGGTCTCCACACCCAGTATTGTTATGTGGTTACCGGGGAATCGAACCCGGGCCCTTGCGCTTGCAAGACAGGCGCCGAAACCACTGAGCTAACTCCCCGGCCCTTGACATAAATACTTTCTGATCCAACTTTCTGATCCAACATTACAAATAAAAAAAAATCTTCATGATTCCGTTTCTTTTTTTTAAGTAGCAAAGTATCTCATTATGTCATATCCACTATACCTCTTTCGTCTGAGACAAATATTGGAAGTAATAGTCCTGGGAATGAGGAAACTAGGACTCAGAGTTAAAATTGAGCTCTGATTCTCCTTACTACTTAACGGGACACTCCAAACCACCCCAAGACCCAGTTTTCTCACTGCTACAAGGACACCTTTCCTAACTACCTCCCATGGGCCAGGGATTTAGCTCAGTGGTTCCGGTGCCTGTCTTGTAAGCTCAAGGACCCAGGTTCAATCCTTGGTAACCACATACCATACTGGGCGTGGAGACTCACGCCCAGCAGCAACCAGTACCACATACCACAGTGCCAGGTGTGGTGGCTCATGCCTGTAATCCCAGCACTCTGGAGGCAGAGGCAGGAGGATTGCTGTGATGTGAGTTGGAGGCTGAGTTCAGGGCCAGCCTGAACCACAAAGCGAGACCCTGTCTTAAAACAAACAAACAAACAAACAAACAAAAAAACCTAACTACCTCCCATGATACTGTGGGCCCCAAAAGTGAAAGGCATGTCAGGTGACACTCTGCCTCATCAGCGTGGCCTATACAAAGAATCTCATGATTTTTGTCTTTAAAAGAAACATCGCCTTTGTTTTTATAAATCAGATTTTGTCTGCTCTGTACCATAATCCTACTTGACTGTCAAGAGATTTAATCCCGGTCTGGGGCTTCTTTTCCTCCTCAGGGACCTACACAGGTAGAGAGGAGAGGCTTTTGGTTGGCCACTGTGAGACGCTCACTTCAAAGTCACACATGGCCCTTTGAAATCAGGGACTTCTGTTACTTCCATGCCAGCTGGAAAGTGGGCCTTGTGGCTGGAATTCAGTGCACCTGGGGACCCAGCAGTCCTTTGCCATAGAGAACGTTCCTCCCCACAGCGCTGTGGTGTTGCCACGCTTGAGTCCCAGTTATTGGCCACATCGCAAAACTCCTGCTTCCCTCGAGTCTCAGGACGTCTTAAGTGGCTCCATGGCCCTGCTCAGGTCCCCACTCACCTCCTCCCTCCTTCTGGGGAAACTGATCATCCTGCCCCTCATGAGCCTGGGCTTTAGAAAAAGAAGGCTGCAAAGGGGACGCGCCCTGGCTTCTGACAGCTTCTGCTTGTCACCCGAATTAATCTCTCAGCAAGTTATACTGCCAGGTCTGAAAATAAAGGAGTTTTTAGACCTGTCAAGTGTTACACAAATGCACCCAGCACAACTTACTGCTTCACTGTTCATCTGAGCTGGTACCAGGCTGCTCCTAACAAGCAGCAGCCGCAGTAGTGCTTAGCTGTAGGCTTCAGAGAACTGCTGGAAATCACACACACTAGAAAATAGACAGCATTATTCTAATGTTATTTTTAGCAGACATATTTATGAGAAAGAAAACTGGAGGGCATAACGCGGGAAGCTTTGTTTGGGTCTGTCTCATCCCAACAGTACGCTGTTAGGAAGCCAGGTAACCTTACGTTGAACACTTTAACTTTGTGGGGGCTCGATTCATTCTCTTTAAAATGGGGGGAGGGAAGCGCTATAGGGCCGGGGATATAGCTCAGTGGTTCCGGCGCCTGTCTTGTAAGCGCAAGGACCCGGGTTCGATCCCCGGTAACCACATAACAATATTGGGCGTGGAGACTCACGTCCAGCAGCAACCAGTACCACATAGCACAGTGCCGGGCGTGGTGGCTCACGCCTGTAATCCCAGCACTCGGGAGGCAGAGGCAGGAGGATTGCTGTGATGTGAGTCTGAGGCTGAGCTCAGGGCCAGCCTGAACCACAAAGTGAGACCCTGTCTCAAAAACCTTAAAAAAAAAAATAAATGAGGGGGCTATATCAGTGGTTTTCAAATAAGATGGAAATGGATGAGTCCTGGGGTCCCTACCTTGGTTTTAAATGGTGGTACTTGACAATTACGTGTCTTAGGCACCTGGTTAGAAAAAAGCATTCTGCCGCTCAAAGAAAAAGAGTCTGAAACGACTGCGCTGACTGATCTCTAGAGTCTGTGAATCTGGGAATGAACCAGGTGTGCGGAGGGCAGGTAGTGAGCTCTCTCCTGTGTGTCATCCCACCGAGGTCCCTCTTCGATGGGAGTGTCTGGGACGGCTACACAGCACGCCTTGCCTACACTTGCTCAGAACCTAAAGCTGGAACCGCGGGAGGAATCCTTACTGGATGGACTGTTCCTGCGGGAGCGCACGTTGATGACGTCACATCTCCTACCCGGGTCAGGTTACTTCCTTGCTTTTTAAACATTTTCTTAAAAGATGATTTATCTTAATCCTTCCTGGGGATGCACAAATTTGAGTTAATCAGGACAAATGCAGGCACTCTTATACTTTTCCATGTGGCTGTTTAAACTGCTGCTTAACATTTTCCATTTTCATGAAACCCATAAGTCTAAAATCTAAGACTATAGCTTTGAAGTCACAGCAGATGATACTGATTAATCAATAATCCTTATAGTCTTCTTTCCAATATATTTTCTGGGTACCATGTGTCAGCGTATAATGACTAACGAGGCATAGACAATATCCTTAAGAAGCATATGGGCCCCTGGGGGAGAGAGAACATGAATATATTACTTATTACACGAGACCTAAGGTCCTCTCGATGTCTTGGGAGCACCGATAAGGAGCCAGTTAGCTTCACCTGGGGAGTTGGAGGCAACTTCGCAGGGCCTGGCCTGTACTGTCTGCTCAGTACATAAATATTCAATGATGGTGTGATGTT
Source organism: Petromus typicus (assembly GCA_004026965.1). NCBI lineage: Eukaryota > Metazoa > Chordata > Mammalia > Rodentia > Petromuridae > Petromus > Petromus typicus. The sequence continues at coordinate 2,517 of PVIR01013983.1, read as the reverse complement.
TGAGATGATGGACTTTGGAGCTACACTGCTTGGACCTGAATCCCAGCTCTATCGTTTTATTGGGTATGTGACTGGACAAGTTTCTTAACTTCCATGCATCTCCATGGCCAACTGCACCTCACAGGCATGTGAGCCCCTAGAGGTGGCACAGGAAAGGTGTTTCCAACAGCACTTGGCATATAGCGCACGCACCACCTGGTCTTGCTGACTATGGAAGGCAGCAGACAGGAGCACACAGGGGAGAGAAAGGTCAGGATCTTGCTGGGGATCTGGACGCAAGACAGAGCTTTTTAGAAATTCTGTGCTGGAATCACTGACCAGAAATTTTAAAAGGGGCCAGCCTAGACTTGGTCATTTTGTACTGTATTAAAATATCCCATTATCACTGTGTACCCCATAAATATGTGCAGTTATTAGTCATCAATATATAATTTTAAAAGGTATGTTTAAAGAGAAGGAGGCAGGTTGAACCATAATTCCTTGCGCTTGCCCTCCCTCTGTCCTTTCTCCAGCCTCATGCTCTCTGCCTTCTCCATCTCCCCTTTCTATACTGGCTCTGTCTTCTTTCCCTCCTTTCCCTCCCTCTGTCCCCTTTACCTTGTTTCCCTGTTCCTTCTGCTTTCCACACCCTCCCTTCTCCCGCCATCTCCTTTCATCTTTCTGAGGTTGCTCTTTCCCTCCTGTTCCACCCCCTCAATCTCCCTGTCTCCCTGCTCTCCTCTCCTGCCTCTCACTCAAATTGGGTCTGAGTCCACCCCCACCCCTGAAAAGCCAGCACCCCGAGCCCAACTCCCAGCAGGAAGTGTATTCTCAGGGTCCTACAGACCAGAACAAGGAAATCAGTCTGTTTTGTTGCTGTTGCTTAATGAAAAGTGCCAGCAGGTGCTCTTTTGCTGCCACCACAGCCAGGGCTCCTGGGTGACATGTGTAGCTTGGGGTGATGGCAGCTTCAGTCTCCTAACTTTTCACTGTCAAACTCAAGTGCTTTGCAGGGTCTAAGAGGCAGCAGTAGTTGACGCAGAGAGAACCACTCCTGCTGATATCCTGAGGGAGCTAAAGCCTAGATCTTCAGAAAGAAAACATTCAGAGTTTAGCACGCTCAGAAATTAATGCTCCGGCCTGAAGAGTTTGCCCAAGCTAGAGCAGAGGCCGGGAAGTCTGGCCGGAGGATCTCCCAAGAGAGGACTTCATTCTTCCCCTGTGAAAATGGTCCCTGCATATCCACGCCACTCATGCAGAGCTAAGAGGATGGCCCAGGCCCTCCTGCCCTCCTGCAATATCTTCTAAGGGACAGGTAGACCATAAACAAGTAAAAATGCAAACAGGATACTTTTAGATGTTTATTTGTGTTATAAAGAAAATTACTAAAGTAGTCATTGTGCGCGTATCTTTGTGCGGAAAGTTTGATTTAAATTGCATGGTCAGTAAAGGCCTCCCCAAGAAGAGTCCTTTGAGACGGGGTCTCAAAAACAAGAGGCAGCAGCCACAGAAAGATCTGGAAGGACATTCTAGCAGGTGGAAGGCAGTGCCAAATATTGGAGGCACAAACTTTGCGAGACCAAAGGTCTCAGGGGTGGAGTGTAGGCATCCACGGGGAGAGGACATTGGTAAGGACAAGTCAGGCCTTATGAGCTGTGTCTCTAAGTCAGTTTTGTAAGGGACAGGGACTCCATGGAAAAAAAAGAAATTGCTGGAAGGAGCTTTGGTATCAGTGGGCTTGGCAGGGACAGAGGTAGGAAAGCAACCAGGACACCACGAGGATGAGCTGGACACTTGGAATGCTAGTGTTTGTGCTACCCACTGGCAGCATGGGCTGCTGGGCCCTGGACAGCAACCAGTGCTGCTTCTGCCTGCATGCATGTGAGTGGAGTCCCCACAATGAGGAAAGTTTGATGTAGATACTGGGTGTATCTACACCCAGATAGGCTACACCTAGATAGGCTTCTCCAGACAGAACTGATAGGATATTGGATACGTTCACGTGTACGTGTGCATATGCATGCACACACATGTGTACAAGTGTGTGACTTGTTATAAGAAATTGGCTTTCATTATTATGGAGACTGAGAAGCCCCAAGACCTGCGTTTGGCAGGCAGAAATTCCAGAAATGCAGATGGTACAGTTCCAGTCCAAGCCTTAGAGACATGTAAACTAGGAGAGTTGGTGGTGGAAGTTCTTGTCCACTCACAGACAGAAGACTGACGCCCCAACTTGGGGCCAGAGAGTGGATGATCTCTTTATTGGATCTTATTGTATTGAGGCTGATCTACTATTGGATGAGACTCACCCACACTGACAAAGATAATCTGCTTTATTCAATCTGTCTATTCAGATATTACTGTAATCCAACAATGCCTTCACAGGCACACCCAAAATAACGTTTAGCCAAATATCTGGACACCGTGACCCAGTCATGCTGCTCTGCTACGCAAGGCTAGCCGATTGACTGAGCAGTCGTGTGCCTCCACCCTGGGGATGCGAAAGCCCAGGAAAATGAATGAACGAAAGCATTCTGC